>PVJS01031321.1:0-23489 GCA_004027185.1 Glis glis | reverse complement strand
GTGGTGGGGTAATGCTCCCCAGTGTGGTGGTGGGGTAATGCTCCCCAGTGTGGTGGTGGGGTAATGCTCACCACTATGGTGGTAGGGTAACTCTTGCCAGTGTGGCGAATCATTACTTCACTTTGGCCAGGTCAGGCATTTGCCACTGCTCTCAGGAAAATTTCTCAGGGCCCTTCACCTCTGTTAACCCTAGCACCTCACATGGTGAATTCTCAGTAAATCTGATTGTGTGGTTTTAATGAGAGGATTCTGTGCCTTCATGGTTTTCTTTTAACAGCTTTGTTTATATTTGACATATAATCACCTGTACATTTTTTCAAGTGTGTACGATTTGAGAAATTTTGTCATGCATATGTCATAAAGCCATCGTCTCAACCAAGGTACTCACCGTATGTATCACCCTCTGTTACCTATGCCACCTTGTCCCCTCTCCCCTGCCACAGCCCCATTCCCATACAACACTGATCTGTTTTCTGTAACTATAGATTAGTTTGCATCTTCTAGAACTTTTTATAAATGGAGATATATTGTAGGTACTTTTTTAAAAAAAAATTGCCTTTCACCCTCAGCAGAATTATTTTGAGATTCATAGTTTATCTTTTTTTCCAGAGGAGTGTGTATTGTATAGATATTATATATTATTGTACTATAGATATTATATGGATACAATACCTACCACATCGAAGTTTTTGTGTGTGGGAGGGTACTGGGGATTGAACCCAAGGGCATTCTACTTCTGAGCTACACCCCCAGCCCATTTTATGTTTTTTATTTTCAAACAGGGTCTCACTAGGTTGCTGAGAGTCACTCTAAGTTGCTGAGGCTGGTCTTGAACCTGCAATCCTCCTGTCTCAGCCTCCCAAGTACTGACTATATTGTAGGTATTGTACAGATAGACCACTACTTATTTATCCATTTACCTGTTGATGAACAATTTGATTCCAATTGGGTTGTTTCCATTTGGGGGCTGTTCTATATAAAGCTACTATGAACATCTGTGTACACATACTTGTATGAACGCTCATCAAATTTTAAAACATATTTGGGTAAAAAATGGAGATTCCATGTAAAAACTTCACAAAGTTGGTAGCACAAGCCATTCAGAACCTCGGTGTCTGTGGGAAAACTGTGGAGAGAGCTGAGTGGCTACAGCCTCTCTCTGGACTGGGCTCGGGCTCTTCAGTTTGCCTCGGTCCCCATCACCCTATTACAGCCCCTTTCGCACATTCGCAGTACTCCTCTGGCTCTAGTAGCCTGTGTGTTTGCATATCCTGCTTTGTGTCTCAGAGGAAATTCAGGGAAGCAGATGTAGAAAGCAACTAGGCACGGAAAGAGTTTAAATAGACCACAGAGGGCTATGAATTTAAATCCTGAAAGGATTCCTTTTATGCTAAAGTTTCTTTGGGGTTTTGACTTTCAAGCGACCATCAGCATCAGCAAAAACCACCTCTTCCCAGTAAGGCCTGGGCAGGAAGGTATGGAGTCAGAGGGGTGAGAGCCTGGCTGGTGTTCTGAGGCCCCAGGTGCTGGCTGCCAACCTCTCTGTTTGTCCAAGGAGGTCTGGAACCCATTGTGGAGTGGGAAATGCTTTTGTGCTTTGCAAGCAGCCAGACTGCTTCCAGCGACGGGGCTTTTGGCCAAGCTACTGACGGTTGGTTTCTAAAAGTGGCCGAGACCTGAGAAGTGGAGCTGTGGAGCCGGCTGGCCTGCCCTTGCATTACCCCATGTCACTAGACTGCTCTTAAACACCACTGAGTGCTGGTGAGAAAGTTCCTCTCTCCTCAAGTCCCTCCATTAATCCTTCCCATAGTGCCACGGAGCAAGTTTCAGTGTGGTGCCCATCTGTCTTCCACACCTCCCTTTCCTTTGCCTGTCTCCCTTTCCAACAAAAAGGCATCCAGCCTCCGGCTTGGAAACTTTGGAAGGTAAGAGAACCTAGCTAGAATTCACAACTTCTTTTTCCGCCCATTTTCCCTTTTGTTATGGTGTTCTCTAGTAATGGAAAAGGGTATCGTCTTCCATTTGTGGCAATAATACAAAGATTCTATTTCATATACATTTGTTAGCCAGGTGTGGTGGTGCATGCCTGTAAACCCAGTACTTGGGAGGCTGAGACAGGAGGATCACAGGTTTGAGGACAGCCTCAGCAATTTAGTGAGACTCTCAGTCACCTAGACAGACCCTGTTTCAAAACAGAAAAATAAAAAAGGGCTAAAGGACTGGGGGTGTAGCTCAGAGGTAGAATGCCTCTGGGCTCAATCTCCACTACCCCCACATACACACACACAAAATACATTTATTTAAAGAAAAAATTAAATGATTGTATAGGTGGTATGTGAGTCTGGGAAATATGATGATGATGATACCCAGTGACTAAAATTGGGGAATCACTGGCAGAATGGTTATCCCGGCCTCAGTACAGATGGCTCGCTTGGGGCATCCTATCATGAGACCAATGGCCATATTTTAAGAAAACATGCCCACATTGTTATAGTACTCAGCTAAAGGAACAGCCACATGCCCTGAGGCAATGTTGATCAGACACAACTTTCACCCAGGCTCTGTCTTTGGAATAACAACCCATCCCTGGCCATCGAAGATGACCTTCTCCCCTGCCCCCTCAGGGGTCTACATCTTCATAAAGGCTGAAGCCTGAGTAATTCCTTAATGTCGTGGTTTTCAACTGGAGACTCTGTCCCCCAGGGGTCAGGCAGGAATGTCTGGAGACATCTTGGGTTGCTACAGTTGGGTGAGGGGTGCTACTGGCATCTAGTGGAAAGTGGCCAGGGAAGCTGCTGAAAATCCTACAGAGGACAGCCCCACAGCAGAGAATGATGTATCCCCAAACATGAACAGGTTCTGAGGCTGAGGAACTCTGCTCTAAAGGAATTTCAGGCATCAGCAAGAAACAGGAGGGGGTGTTTTAGGAGCCGAGACTTCCAGAATTCTCAGATCTGTTTTTGCATTTTGTTTTTACTGTTGTTTTGTTTTTGAGGTGCTGGGGGTTGAATCCAGGGCCTTGCCAGTGCTAGGCAAGCACTCTGCCACTGAACTACATACATTCTCAGTCCCAGAATTCTCAGATCTGGATGAGCCCTGAATTCAAGGACTACTGCCCATACGGCCGATTACCCTTTTATAAACTACAAGTTTCTAGAAGAGAGGAAGGTATGCACAAAACCTGGTCTGTCCCTACTTGCTGGGGCTTGGTGAACAGGTGATTCCGCAGGGCATCTCCACCCCTAAATGCCATCCCCCAACCCGTGCAAGATAACTGTCCTGTAGGTCCTGGGCTGGGTGTTAATGTGGCTTTCAGAGGGTCCACTGTCTGTGGTTCCCTGTGTTTCTGGCTGTACCCCTCAGAAAAAGGCTCAGGTCCACCTGGGGCCGTGGGTCTCTGTCCCGTAGTGCCAAGAGGAATCAAAGGCCCTCCAGGGTCTCGCAATCTCTGGTGTGCCCAGTGTGTCTTGCGATAGACCCAGCATGAGGGGTCCTTGAGAGCTCAGATGTTGGTCGTTCTGAGGCCTGTGGGGTAAGGGGTGGGAGAAGGGCTACTTCACCAGTGGTCCGTTCATGGGGACACTGTGCCAAACCAGAGAGGAGCCACTGGTATCAAGAAAATGGGGCCACTCGGGCGTGGTGGCACATGCTTATAATCCCAGTACTTGGGAGGTGGAGCCCGGAGGATCAGGGTTCGCGGCCAGCCTCAGCTCTCTCTCTCTCTCTCTCAGCTCTCTCTCTCTCAGCTCTCTCTCTCTCTCTCTCTCTCCCTACTTAGTGAGGCTCTCCGCAACTTCTTGAGACCCGGTTTCAAAATAAAAGTATAAAAATAGGGCCGGGGGTGTAGCGCGGAGGTAGAACGCCCCTGGGTTCAATCCCTGGTACTGCAAAAACAAACAAACAAAAGAATAAAAAATAGAGCTGGGGGTGTAGCTCAGAGGTAGAATGCCCCTGGGTTCAATCCCCGGTACTGCCAAAAATTAAAAAAAAAAAAGAAAGAAAGGAAATAGGGCCAAGGCTGGGAAGATAGTCCCAGCTGGGAAGATAGTCCCAAAAGCAGGAAGTCCCAAAAGCAGGAAGATAGTCCCAAAAGCAGGAAGTTGGAGGGAACAGGCAGGAGATGGGGAGAGGATGAACAAAGGTGGCGCAAGCGGCAGGTGGTACACAGGGGCCTGTTCTGAACTCATTCTGAGGATGCTACCCACAGGCAGGGGCGCCATGACTTCCCTTCCCTGCAGCTGGCTTCCGCTTCCGCTTCCGCTTCCGCTTCCGCCGGCGATAGCCAATCCCGCGCCTCGCTGGAGGCTGGGCGGGGCCATCGGGGGATTCGTTCCCGCCGAGGCAGGGAGGATGTGAGGTGCAACCTGGCTTTGCAGAGGGCTGCGGAGGAGTCCCCGACGGTCTCCCCACTTCCCCGAGTTATGAGCTGTCTGCCCGCGGGTCCTTGTGTCCTCGCCCACCAGGAACCTGCCTCCGTCCTCACCCGCACGCCCAGCGTTAACATGGCTCGTCCCTTCCCGGTCCAGCTTCCCCTTCCGCCTCCACGCCCTGCCTCTGTTTCCACGGGCGCCTCCCCCAAGCAGTGCAGAGGGAGGGCTGGCTCCATCGGGCTCCAGTGACCTCGGTCAGGTTGCTCCGTCTTGCTTTGCCTCGGTTTCCTCCTCTGTCAAATGGGAGCAGTCGTGGTTGGCATGTAGTCGTTAGACCAGAGCACGTAGTAAGTGATGGACAGATATTAGCTATGAAAATGGTAAAAAAAAAAAAAAAAAAAAAAAAAAGCCACGCTCTGATTTCTGGCCTGCTGAGGAGGGGGATAAGCAGGGAAAACACGTGCACCCGGGTTGAATTTCAGCGTAGGTGTAGGATTTGGGGAAAGTAACTAAGGCCTCTGAATCTGTTTCTTAATCCATAAGAAAGGGTCAGGTGAACAGGTCTTCCCCTAAGCTGCTTGCTGGAACCGTGGCGCTGCCTGGTCCACCTCTGGGAATTCTCATTTAATTGGTTAGGGTATAGCCTGCAATAGGCTTCGTGTGTGTGTGTGTGTGTGTGTGTGTGTGTGTGTGTGTGTGTGTGTGTCTGGGGATTGAACCCAGAGACATTCTGAGCTATACCCCTGTATTGGTCAGGGTTCACGAGACTAACAGAATTCACAGAATGAGTATATGGAAAAAGGGGTTTATCAGATCAGCTTACAATGTAGTCCCGAGTTCCGACTGCACATGGAGAGTCAGAGGAACCAGTAGCTGGTGGAGCGGTCTAAGAGCTCTTCGGAGAAACGATGGTGAAGTTTCAGTTCGAAGGGCTGGAGGCCGACGATCTCAGACGAGAGCAGATGCGTTTTCTTCAGAAAGAGTCGCGCATCCCTCTACGCGGCTTTCTCCTTCTTTTATCTAAATCCTGCACCTATCAGAACCCTGCTGCCTACATTTAGGGCAGGACTTTCTGTTTAATCTGCTGTTACACACCCAAAGTCACATGATCTTGGGTGTGTCCTGATCCGGTCAAGTTGACAAATTAGATTAATTATCACAACCCCCAACCCTTTTTTCTTTTTTTTTTTTTTAAACAGGGTCTTGCTAAGCTGGCCTCAAGCTGTGATCCTCCTGTCTCAGCCTCCCAAGTACTGGGATTACAGAGGTGTGCCACCGTGCCCAGCTTACAATAGGCTTTTTAATCGTTTCCTTTGTGATTCCAGTGGGCAGCCAGGCTTGAGAACCAGGATGGAGCACAGGTTCAGAGTTCAGACCAGTGGTTCTTGAATGTGGTCCTAAGGCCCTGGGTTCAGTCCCCAGTACCGAAAGAAAAAAAAAAAAAAAAGAAAAAAGAAAGAAATGAAAACCACCAGGCTCTATCCTGGACCCACTGAATCAGAAGGTCCAGGATCTGCAGGAGGGGCCCAGCAGTTTGTGGGTAAAGAAGCCCTCCAGCTATATATTCTAGGTGTAGGTGAGCAACAAATGTTGCTCTCCCCCTTCCTTCTCTCCCTACAGCAAATATATACTTAGTAGATCTTATGTGCTAGACTGAGTTAGGGGCTGGGGATACAACAGTGACCATGACACACAAGATCCCTGCCTTCGGGGACCCTATATTCTAGTGGGGGAGACAGATTTTAAAAAATAGGTGAGGAGCTGGGGCTATAGCTTAGTGGTAGAGCACTTGCCTAAAAATAGGTAAACAGAGCCGGGCATGGTGGTGCACACCTGTAATTCTAGTATTTGGGAGGCTGAGACAGGAGGATCACAGGTTCGAGGCCAGCCTCAGCAACTTAGACTCTAAGCAACCTAGCGAGACCCTGTTTCAAAATAAAATATAAGAAGGGCTGGGGATGTAGCTCAGAGGTAGAATGCCCCTGGGTTCAATCCCCAGTAGCATGGTAACCCAGCGGATTACCATGCATGTTCTCAGAAGCATAGCAACCTCCTCTGTAGCAGGGAGAACCATTCCACCGCATTTCCACGCCCCTCCAGGACTTGCAGGACCTCGACTCCAGGCTGCCTCTCAGTGGCTGACACTTGTGTTGCTCTGGCTTAGTCTGAGGTATCAGGACCACTGCTCGACAGACGCAGCTGCGTACAGGGCGTGCTCTGTGTCTACCCTCCAGAGTCCTCAGCCACGGCCAACTCACTCCTCCATGGCGTTTCCCAATGTGTGGAGACATTTCTGGTCACCACAGCTGTTGGGGGGATGCCACCAGCACACAGTGGTTAGATGCCAGGGATGCTTCCAAACACTCAGATGTCAAGAGCGCGGAGGTCAAGAGCCCCAGCTTGCGAGTGTTTGTGGCCTGAATTCCTGGCCGGGTCCCTTTAGAGCCCTCCTCTCTCCTTACCCTTGGGCTTTGCTGAACTTGAAAACCACCTACCATTTGACCAGAAAAAGAATTCCAAGCTGCCTACCCCCTTCCCAAGCTGGGGACTCTGCCCTGAGCCAGGCATCTCCTTGGGAACCCGTTGGCTTCGTGCAGTTTGGAAAACAATAAATTTGCAAGGTTGCACAAAGCATCCAGAAGCTTCCAGCCGGCTGGGACTGCTAAAGCCATTTTTTCCCTCCACATCAAAAATCATTTCCTGGCCTTTGAGCCTTTTCTGCTGTCACAAGACAAGACGTAGGCAGATCGTTTTACGTGGCAAATGACCCTGCCAAATGGAATATCCCCCCACCCCTTTCAAAGCTGTTGGGTGGATTCCTGTCCCTGCCAGGAATTCTCCGAGCACTTTTCCGCTGAGTTGAGGTTGGTTTCGTCTGAGGCAGACCTGATAATTGCCTCGCACACTCCGCGCAGGGCCAGAGAGCAGGCCCAGTGCTGACCTCACCCTTTCTCCACGCAGGGTGCTGGGGTGGGGGTGGCGGCTTGCTTCCAGCCAGTCTCCTGCGAGGGGCGAGGGTGGGTAAGCCCGCTGAGCTTGCTCTCCACTCTCCTGCAAATGGGAAAAAGAGGAAAGACATGTTGGCCTGCCCCGGTGCAGCCAGAGTCCTAAGAGCTTGGCTTGGATGAACTCATCTTTTCTTCCCACATCCCTGTGAAGAAGGGTTATCATGAGCCCCATTATACAGATGAGGAAACTGAGGTCAAGTGACTTGCTGAAAGCCCTCCTCCCACTCCCTACTCTGGCTAGTAAATGGCAGAGCCGGCAAGTCTGGCTCTGGAGTCTGGACTGTAGGGTAGTGTGGCTCTCTCTCCCCCATCCCCGGTCACATCTCTTGTGACCATGAGACACAAGATCCCTGCCTTCGGGGACCTTATGTTCTAGTGGGGGAGACAGATTTTTAAAAATAGGTAAGGGACTGGGGCTATAGCTTAGTGGTAGAGCACTTGCCTAAAAATAGATAAACAGAGCCGGGCATGGTGGCGCACACCTGTAATTCCAGTACTTGGGAGGCTGAGACAGGAGGATCGCAGGTTCAAGACCAGCCTCAGCAACTTAGAGAGACTCTCAGCAACCTAGCGAGTCCTTGTTTCAAAATAAAATATAAGAAGGGCTGGGGGTTTAATCCCATCCCCACAGCCTAGTCAGAACAGCAACAATAGGGGTAATAATCTGGATTTCAAGCAAGGGGATTTTTGCCCCTCTGCTCCAGGGCATTTGGCAATATCTGGAAAGATTTTGGGTTGTCACAAGTGGGGGGGATGTGCTACTTGCTATAGAGAACTGATGGGCGGAGGCCAGGGATACTACTGAACATCTACCGTGAGCAGGACAGAGAACTCCCCAGCCCCGGCGTCAGTAGGGCCTAGTGTCTTGGCATGAAGCATTAAATTTAAAGAATGAGAAGAGAAAATGATAAATGGATGGTTAGGCAGATGGATGGATAGAAAACATGGAGGCCAAGAAACTCAGATCTGAGGGTGCCTGCTGTGCGCTAGCCACAGTGCCGCACACATAATGTGGGTTCCCCAAATTGTCCCCTCAAGTCCCCCTCTGGGGTATTGCTATTACTGTCTTCATTATACATGTGGGGAAACCGAGGCTCAGGAGGGTCAGAGATTTGCCAAGGCCACACACGCAGCAGGGGTAGCGCTCATTTGACCACAGGCTGATGGCTCCCAAGCCTCCCTTCTAGATGGTTCCTCCCGATTTTGGCGGGCGGGCAGGCAGGCTGACGCTGTGATCAATCCCGGCCTCTCCTCGCTCTCCACATTCCCTAAGTTAGCAAGTCCTCCCTGCTTTCCCTCTGGGGTGCTCTCGATCCTTCTGCATCCCTCCATACCGTGCTCCTGTGAGTCCTCCTGTCTCTCAGAGCCTCAGCCTTGTCCCTCTGTCTGTCCTCGGTGTGGCAGCCAGAGATCTGCCTAAAACCACAAATCGGACCATGTTGCTCCCCCACCTTCCAGCTTCAATATGCAGACGGGTCACCCCAGGAGGAGTTTGTCGAAATGCAGATTCGGTGTGTAGACCAGGGTGTGGCCTGAGATTCTGCATTTCTACCAAGCTCTCAGAGTCGGGCAATGCTGGTCCATGACCGTGCACTTTGAGAAGCTGTTCCCTGAACTCTAGAAACCCAGAGGCTCAGCAGCCTTGCGTCAGATGGGCAGCGCATGGCGATCCCAATTTCCTCTGTGATGGTTTAGAACTGGGGTTGCAAACTAACAGACTGAGGGCCACCTCCCTACCCCTACCTGGTTTTTGTAAATAAAGTTTTATTGGAACATAGCCATGCCCACACACTCACCTGTTACCTGAAGCTCCTTTTATCCTGCAAGGCCAAGTTGAGTCATTTCAACAGAAACCATAAAGCTGCCCATCGGGACTCCGTGTGGTCGGGAGGGAGCGGGCCTGAAGCCCTAAAACACACAGGAGAGATGGTGGTTAATTTTGTCTGAGTCTGTGGGCCGCATGAGTCTGAGAGCCAAGAGCTCCGATGACCCTGAGCATAAGAGGGACGTCCCAGCTCAAGCCAAGAGCTACGTTTTGTTCCCTGTGGGCCCTTGGTGGGTTGAATGAGACCCACCCACATTGGACATGCCCACCCAGTCCATCAGCTCTAATGCGCCTCTCTTCCAGAAACACCCTCACAGACACACCCAGAAATAATGTTTCAGCAACCGTCCGGGCATCCCTTAGTCCAGACCAGTCACCAGTAGAATTAAACATCACACGTACACCATCTCAGTGCTCACCACAACCCTGTGGGTGACTATTATTGTTATCTGAGTTTTACAGACAAAAGAACAATTGCCCTGAACTGTTGTCTGGCAGCGAGAGGGGGCTCGGTAGCTGTGGAATGCAGATTGCATGAGGCACAGAGAGGTTGTGAGCCAGGCAAAGTCACACAGCATGTAAGAACTAAGCCGGGCGTGGTGGCGCACACTTATAGTATAATCCCAGTACTTGGGAGGCTGAGACTGGAGGACCGCGGGTTCGAGGCCAGCCTCAGCTACTTAGTGAGGCCCTCTGCAACTTAGTAAGACCCTGTTTCAAAGTAAAGAATAAAAAATAGGGCTGGGGGTGTAGCCCGGAGGTAGAATGCCCCTAGGTTCAATCCCCAGTACTGAAAATAAAATAGGGCTGGGGGTGTAGCTCAGAGATAGAATACCCCCTGGGTTCCATCCCAGTACCACACACACACACATACACACACACACACACACACACACACACACAAAGAACAGAAACTGGAATGTGAACCTACATCTGTGTGAGTGCAGAGAGCCTGGCCCCAGAGGAGGCATGGTGGGCGCGACACTTAGGACTGTCCTTTCCCAGTCGCATCTCGTTTCGACTGGCAGGCAGCCTGCTGCATGAGAGCCCAGAGCTAGGGGCTGGGAAAGGGAGAGAGGGGAGCCCCCCTCACTGCACCCTTTTCCCAACTGAGTTCCAGCTCCCAGCCTGGGTGGGGAAGGCAGGGCAGGCTACCAGACCCAGGACACCGAGGCTCCTCCCATCGGGTGACCCCCTGGGCCAATCCCCGGTGGCCCCGCCCCGCCTCTAGGATGAGCCGGCTCTGCCCGGGAGCCTCCTGCCCTCATTCCCCAGCTTTATGGGAACAGGAAGATTAAAGTCCCTGTGGAGGGATGTGGGGCCCGGGCAGCCCCTCAGAGCTTGGGGACCCGGCAGAGAGATGCCAGCCGTGTGCGCATGCGTCTGTCTGTGTTCGTGGGAGCTTGCTCTGCCTGTCGGGGGCAGGTGGGGAGAGAGACACTGTGGTTTTCCTGTGGCACCTTGCATGTGTCTCTGGAAGGTACACAGCACTTTGGGAAGAGCCAGGTGTGCCACCATTACTCTTGAGTGTGACTGTAATGTGTGCATCTCCTCAGCTCTGTGCAGGGCAGTGGGGTGGGGGGGGTCCCACACTTGGCAAGGTGTTCAGGAGCTCCTCTGCCCAGGCCCTGTTTAACTGGGTGGTCAGGCAAGAACTTCTATGCATTTTAGCCCCAGCCTGAAGGAGATTGGGAGATAAGCCATGTGGGTATCTGGGAGGGGAGGCATTCTAGGAAGGGGGGACCTGTGCAAAGGCCCTGTGGTGAGAGCACGCTCAGGTTCATGTGGATATGTGGGGTACCCCGGCTCTGGGAGTAGGTGGATGGGTGAATGCAAAAGGAAGCAGAGTGTTTGAGACCCCTGCTGCGTGCGCTCACACCCCGAGCTCAGGAGCATGCGCAGACTTGCCCAGGCCTTCCACTCTGAAGGCTGTCTGTGTGCCCCACTTCCTCCCTGCCTGGACAGGGGTCTGCATTGTCTGGGTCAGGGTAAGAAGATGGCACAGCTCTAGACCTCTGGGCTGGAGTTCCAGGTTTTCGAAGTTTGTCTACATAGATTTCCCCCCAAAACCTGAAAACCCTGGGCTGGGTGGCCGGCGGCACCGGGACACGATGAGCAGGTCACTCCCGTGCACCTCTCACGACCTTCCACCTCTGGCTCAGTGTTAGCTCGGTGTTAGTGACACTTCTAGCTCAGGGTTCGAGCTAGAATTCCTCCCGGGGCTTCCTACTAACAGATGAGCTGGACTCCCTGCCCCTCCCTGCGATCGTGAACCCATCTCCTTCCCTCGAAGCCTCCTTTTCTATATCAGCTGCAACCATGGTTCTTGACCCTGGTCATACCTTTGAATCCCCTAGGGAGCTTCTGAGAAATCCTGACACCCAGGCCGCAGCCGGGACCCATGAGATCAGATCCTTTGTAGGGTGGGGCCAGGCCGCAGGCGGCTCAAAACTCTCCAGGTGGTTTCGATGTGAAGCCAAGTTTGGGACTCGCTGGCTTTTACTATTAGAGGGTATTTTTCTTTCATTATATTCCTCCCTTAAAAAGCAAGGAAGTTATCTTCAAAGGAAACTTTTAAGTCTCTTAGGGCTGCAGGTTTTTCCTTGCTGGCCTCTGGTGAAGCAGGATGAGTTTATGGTTCCCGTCTCTGGGTGAATACTGTTTGTGCGATGCCCCTCCCTCCTGACTTTATCGCCTCTTATCACCAGGTGGTTTTCTCGCTCTTTTTCCCAGGACACTCATTTTAATTGCTGATATGGATCTCTTGATTTAATTGTGTTCTTATTAATGCATACAGTGTTGGGGGAGCATGGGGTTTTAATTATCTCAAAAGGGATTATGTCATTCTGTGGGTTCTCTCTGTGTGTGTGTATGTGTGTGTGTGGTGCTGGTCATTCTACCTTTGAGCTGTACCCCCAACCCTATTGTATTTTTTTATTTTGAAACAGGGTCTCACAAAGTTGCTGAGTGCCTTGCTAAGTTGCCCAGGCTGGCTTCGAACCTGCGATCCTCCCGTCTCGGCCTCCCAAGTACTAGGATTCCAGGCGTGCGCCACCATGCCCGGCTCATTTTGTGCACTCTGCTTCCTGCTGTCCTCGCCTGGCACGGGTTGAAAGGCCCCGTGCTGAGGCCAGATGCGGCGGGTCCTCCTCATGGAGCACCGCGAGGTCCTTTACCGTCTTCCACCGGTCTCTCTCCGGGTCATTGCCCACCATGGGTGACACTGCACCGAACATCCTTGAACATGTATGTCACCCGGGGTCCTGGGTGATTTCCTACAGCATACACCCAGGAGCGGACTCGCTGGGACTTGCAGGTCCCCTGGTTTGGTCTTGTCACATTGGCTTGCTCTCCAGCTGGGGATGAGGGTGGCTCTGGCTCCCTCTCAGCAGGGAGGTCCCGGCTGCTGGGTCTCTGGCCCCTGCTCAGCCCACACCTGTCTGTCTCCTGGCCTTGGGGGTCACATTCCTCAAACCTCTGGAGGCTGAGTCGTCCCACTTGGGGGTTTGGAGGTGCTCCGGCTTTAGACTCGGGTGGGCGGCAGGGGCCGTCCCCTGGACAGAGCGTGTGTGGGTTTTATTCGCCCTTCTCATGAAGATGCCCCTGGCTGCGAGCGTGGACAGGAGGCCACGGGGAGCACTCTTGGGCAGCGGGCGCACCTGCCTGGGCCGATTTGCCCCTGCGTGAGTCACCACTGGTTTCTAGAGAAGCCAATTCTGGAAAACCCCACGTTCTGGAAAACCCACAGGCAGGTCTGATCAAGAAGAGTGGTGGGGGAGGGGAGGGCTCCCAGCTGGGCCTGAGAGGAGTGGGAGGAAGGGGACTCGGCCTGGCCCCTGTCCCTCGGCATCCTTGTTCCCTGGTGTCACCCCCTGCGCAGGCCCCTGGCTCTGCCTGCATTATTTACACTCCTGGGACACACAGCGTGATTTGTGCTTTCCCAAATTGGGTTATTTTGGGGTCACTTTCTTAATTTTGCTATATCCATGTGCTACCTGGACTTTACTTACCTCGTATCTCAGTGTAAATGGAACCACTGAAATGCTTTTAAACATACATTTATTTAAGCTGGGCGTGGTGGTGCACGCCTGTAATCCCAGTACTTGGGAGGCTGAGACAGGAGGATTATAGGTTTGAGGCCGCCAGCAGCAGCAATTTATCGAAACCCTGGATTGTAGGTTTGAGGCCAGCAGCAGCAACTTAGCCAGACCCTGTTTCAAAATAAAAATTAAATAGGACTGGGGGTGTAGCTTGGAGGTAGAACACCCCTGGGCTCAATCCCCAGTACCACCAAAAAAAAAATTGAAGAGATGCTTAGTCGGTTCAATCAGTGGGAAAGCCACAGCACGTGCCATGAGGAGACTGTCGCCAGAACACGCGTGCGATGGCAGCAAACGGTTCGAATGTGGTGGGGGTTGCGGCCTGCGGGAGCCTGTCCATGCGGCAGCCGCTCCTGCCCCTCCAGGGAGGTGACCAGGTGCGGGAGAGGAGCAGCCTCAGGATGTGGCAGCAGATTTGAAGAGGAGGTGACAGGGAGGGACCGGTCCCATTTTTCTCATCTCGAATCAGGAACATTGCTAGAACCTTCCACACAGGGTTGGTGCACTCCTAGAATAGGAAGTCAGTGCTCCCTAAGTGTTGAGGTATGGCTGCGTCCTCGTCCCTCTGCCGCCCTGACACGAGAATGCCGTGACTGCATGTCCCCGTCCACGCGCTGCACACCAAAGGCGCTTAATAAGGTGGAAGGAACTTGGGCTCTGTGGCGCTGGCAGAAAGCTCTGTGTCTCCTGCCGAGCCTTGCGAGCGTCCCAGCTGTGTCGCATACGGGAACAAACGCAAGAGTGAAAATCCAGCGGAATGTCAGCTCCGCGAGGACAGGCTGCCTGTCCCCAGCTGGGTCCTCTGCCCAGAACAGTACTTGGTGCTAAGGAGGTGCTCAGTGACCCTGTGTTGTCAGCACCAGAATCAATGACACTGTGAATTAGTGAGTGAAGGAGGGAAGCAATGATTGACCGCGTGAAGGAGTGCAGCCCTTCCCTGCACCCAGGAGCCAGGCCCCTGTGAGGCTGGCCGAGCCCTGGGCAGGGGTCAGAGGGTGGGGACCCAGGACAAGGAAAGAGGCCGGGCTGCCTCCGGACTGGGGACATAGAGGCTCCCTCGCGGCAGCCCTCTCGGGGGGGAGAGCACCTGGGCTGGGCTGGGACAGGGCCGGTGCCATTGGTGGCTTCTTGTCACCAGCCGACCTTCCCCTTCCGCCCCAACCCTGGCTCCTCAAGCAGGGACGTCTAGATGGCCAGGCGAGGGGCTGTTTCTACGACAGGACAGACGCTGGGCCACGTGACACCAAGAAACACTTGTGGTTTATAGAAGTCTGTGTCCCCTCCTGTCCTGGGCCGAGTGGACCTTTCAGGGCTTTGACATTCCCCACACGTCTCCCCCCAAGGGCGGACTTCAGAGGAGAACCCCCAGGGCTTCTAAGGGAGGCGCGGTGGTCCCCACTCAAGTGTTTGCATGCCGTTCCCCTGCCGGGCACAGACACTCTCGAGATAAAGTTTAACCTGCGTGCCCGCAGTGCTCTGGTTCTAGGGCTCACTGGGGGTCAGGTGGGGGGCCAGCCTTCCTCCTGGGTGGGCTGTGAAGGAGGCTGTTGAGCTGCCCTGCCCTCCCCTAGCTCTGCCAGTAGGAAACAGGCATCTTTTATATCCTCTTAGAAAAACACTATCTTCCCAGGCTCTTAAGCTAATCGGGAAGCCAGGACTTTAATACTTTGAGAAACAAATTGTCTTTTAAGCAGTTTCTTGGTGCCTGTAGTATGCAGGCCCAACCTCGCTAAAGTAGTCATTCCCAAGCATCTCTTATGATTGTGAATATTTTGCAGCTTATGAAAAAGGGAAGAATATGATTGAGAAACCCTTCAAGGCAGGAGCTGGGTGTCACACTACCCCATTCCAGAGCGTTGGCATACTAGCACGTAACCAGTTTTCTCCTACATCGAGATCTGAGGTGGATAGTACCATATAACTGTGGGGACAGACTGTTCCCAAATTTTAGTGTGCGATAAGAACCATAGGGAGTCGGGCATGGTGACGCACACCTGTAATCCCAGTACTTGAGGGGCTGAGACAGGAGGATCGCAGGTTGGAGGCTAGCCTCAGCAACTTAGTGAAGCCCTCAACAACTTAGCAAGATCCTGTTTCAAAATAAAAATAGGAGCTGGGTGTGGTGGTGCACGCTTGTAATCCCATTGCTTGGGAGGCTGAGACAGGAGGATCGCAGGTTCACGGCCAGCCTCAGCTACTTAGTGAGACCCTCCGCAACTTAGTGAGACCCTGTTTCAAAATAAAGAATAAAAAATAGGGCTGGGGTGTAGCTTGGAGGTAGAATGCCCCTGGGATCAATCCCCAGTACTGCCAAAAAAAAATTTTTTTAATAAAAATAGGGCTGGGAGTGTAGCTCAGAGGTAGAACCCCCCGGGTTCGATCCCCAGTAACACACACACACACACACACACACACACACACACACACAACCACTAAGGAGCTGGTTAAAAACACAGAATTCTAGATCCTACTGTCATTCATTCAGTGAATTTTTATTGAGCTACTACTATGAGCAGGGTTGCCAGATTTAGCAAGTAAAAATACAGGACACCCAGTTAAACCTGAGTATCAGATCAAGAACAAATCATTTTTGAGTGTCAGTACATCTCATTCAATAGCTGGGACATTTCTTAGTCTGGGATGTGATAACAAAGTACATAGCTAGGTGGCTTAGCATCGATGACATTTATTTCTCTTCTGATTGCACACTGCCGACGTCTCCCTGTTTGTTCACGTGGTGGAAAGAGACCGGGTAGCTCTCTGGCTCTTCTTAGAAGGGCGCTAGTCCCATTCATGGGGCTCCACCCTATGACCTAATCAGCACCCAGGGCTCTACCTCCACTTGCCAACACATGGGGATTAGGGTTTTAAGATGTGAATTTGAGGAGAACATAAAGCATTCAGCTAGTCCATCGTGGGACAGACACTAAAGAGTATTTAGAGCCGGGCGTGGTGGCGCACGCTTGTAATCCCAGTACTTGGGAGGCTGAGACAGGAGGATCGCAGGTTCACGGCCAGCCTCAGCTACTTAGTGAGGCCCTCCGCAACTTAGTGAGACCCTGTTTCAAAATAAAGAATAAAAAATAGGGCTGGGGGTGTAGCTCAGAGGTAAAATGCCCCTGGGTTCAATCCCCAGTACCGCAAAAAAAAAAAAAAAAGCGTACTTAGTTGCTTAATGGAAATTCAAATTCTACTGGGCATCCCGAGTTTCGGGTCCCTCCTCTGGCGTCAGTATCGCTGCTCATTCTCAACTCTCTCTCGCGCTTTCTCTGGCTCTCCATGGTTTTGATGATGAGACTTTCCAAGTAGGGGTTCACTCCTGGTTTCTTTGCATCTCACTCCTCGCTTATTACACGAACATGGTAATAGGTAAATAGTAAAAGACGGTCTCTGGTCGTCTGGTTTCAAGATGGCGGCACGCCGGGTGAATGCCCTCGTATAGGCCAGCCTGTTAGTCTCCTGCAGTGGGCCCGTTGGGTAGAGACTGGTGGAGCTGGTGGGTGGCTCTTTGGTATTGAGTCTCTGCACAAATGAAGCTGAGCTCTCCATGGGGATGGAGCACGTCAGCGCACTCTTCCGGGCACTGGGGCCACCACTCTGGGTCATTTTAGGCTTGTCGGGAACCAAGCAGGTGCGTCCTCGCCACTGGGCCCTGCCTGCCCGTGTGGCAGGGTGTCAGCGCAGCCCTCCCACACACAGCCTGCTCACAGGGCAGGGAAGCCATAGCACACATCTAGGGCTGCGGGGTGACAGCAGGGTGTACGATGTTCAATACCATCGGCTCAATCCCAGGGGTGCTTAGGGCGCTAGACTAAGTGCAGGGTCGCTTCCTTCTGGCAGTGGAGCAGCCTGGTGTGCACAGTCTTCAGTTCCTCTCTATTTTATTTTATTTTTAATTTGTTTTATTTTATTTTATTTGTATGTGTATGGTACTAGAGATTGAACCCAGGGACTGTCTACCTCCAGCTCTATAAATATATATTTTTTTGAAACAGTGTCTCACTAAGTTGCTGAGGGCCTCACTAAATTGCTGAGGCTGGGCAACCTGTGAGGCCTCCAACCTGTGATCCTCCTGTCTCAGCCTCCCAAGTACTGGGATTACAGGCATGTGCCACCACGCCCAGCTTCTTTTATTTTTTACTATGGAAAATTTCAAACACACAGAAGAAGAAGGAATTACATAAAAGACCCCCGTGTACCCAACACAAATGTCAACACTTTGCTGATCTTTTATTGTGACCAACCTTTTTTAAATTTTTGTTTAATTTTTTTTTTGCAGTACTGGGGATTAAACCCAGGGGCATTCTACCTCCGAGCTACACCCCCAGCCCTATTTTTTATTCTTTGTTTTGAAACAGGGTCTCACTAAGTTGCGGAGGGCCTCACTAAGTAGCTGAGGCTGGCTGTGAACCCAGATCCTCCTGTCTCAGCCTCCCAAGTACTGGGATTACAAGTGTGCGCCACCATGCCTGGCTTGTTTAATTTTTTATACTTTTATTAGTGCATTATAATTACACAACATAGTGATATTCAAAGAGATGCATTCGTACATGCGCACATCATTTGGTGTGTTACCCTCCATATTTATTTTATTTTCATACCGGGCATAACAGTCTTATAATGAAGTCCACAGCATGATGGAGTTTGCTGATGAGCTTTTTCCGTGCTCACACCTATGAAACCTCCACTCAGATCAAGATGCGGAACATCTGCCTCCCCGGGGGCTCCCTCTGCCCCTGCCTGCGATCAGCACTTCCACAAATTGTGGGGCACAGTGGCAGCATTATAGTGGGGAGAAAATATTTCTAAGGATAAATACAAATTTTTGTAAACTTTTATCTCTTTCTTTTCCTTCCTTCCCTCCCTTCCATGTCATTAATTAATTAATTTATTTATTTATTACTAACCTAGTTACCAGGAAGGCAAATTCTGGATTGTAGAAAGATACAGAGCCACCCACATTGATTCAGATGAAAACGGCTTTCTGGATTGCCTATTCTGGATTATCTAGATGAATCTTAAAGCCTCCCTCCCTCGCTCCCTTCCCTTTCTTCCTACTGAACACTGAATGGCTGACTCCAGGGGACACCGGAGATACGCACCACAGCCAGCCTTGGTACTTGCCCGCCCCATGCGCTCACAGTGCTGGTCATGGTGACTAGATGTGACCGTGGTCATGGTGACTAGATGTGACCGTGGTGACCATGGTGTCTGTAGCTGCTTCCCAAGGCGAGGCCCTGCCCTGCAGGTGTTCAGGGGTGGGGAAGGAGTAATCTAAGCCCCTGACGGGAGGCTGCCTGTGTTGACCTCAGCTCCCTCCACCCCCCGAGTGGGAGGCAGTCAGAGTCCTGGCTGGCGGTGACAGCCTCGTGGTCCCCGCAGACACTGCAGGAGATCTTCCAGGCGGAGAACACCATCATGCTCCTGGAAAGGTCCATCATGGCCAAGGAGTGCCCACTCAAGGTGGCACAGACCAGGCTGGCGTGCCGGACCCGGCGCCCCAACGTGGAGCTGTGCAGGGACATCCCGCAGTTCAAGTGAGTGATGTGCGGGGACAGGGGGTCGGGGGAATACTGAGGGGGTGCAGGGAGGGAAAGGGTGGCTCTCAGGAGCTCCCAGGAACCCTGGGTCTGAATCATGGCCCCCCCATTCATGGGGACATCCAGCCCCACATCTCAGCAGTGCGTGGGCAGGGGGCTGAGTTGGGTGGAGCTCGGGCTGTCCTGCCCCACGGCTCCCCACCCCGCAGGCCTGCCCTTGGCCCCACATCTCAGCTGCCTGAAGGAGGGACGGTTTTGTAGCTCTGTGCTCAGGAAACCCTCCTTCAGATGTTAAGTCTGCCAGGCAGGGGCATGGCCTTGGCCCCTTGGTGGCGTCCCTTTCTCTCAGGTCTGTTTCTACCCTCATTCTCACCGCTGTGAACCAAACAGCTGACATGTACAGCTTAGAGAAAGGAAGATTTTTTTGTGTGTGTGTGATACTGGGGATGGAACCCAGGGGCATTCTACCACTGAGCTACACCCCCAGCCCTAATTTTTATTCTTTATTTTGAAACACGGTCTCACTAGGTTGTAGGAGGCCTCACAAGTAGCTGAAGCTGGCTGCGAACCTGTGATCCCTGTCTCAGCCTCCCAAGTACTGGGATTCCAAGTGTGCGCCACCACGCCCGGCTTAGAGGAAGGTTTATTTGTGTATGGACATGGAGAGCTCAGTCATGTGTATACGGTCCACGTTACACCGGCTGCCAAGCAGGAGCCAGGGCTACGGGTCTTTAGGGCATCATGGTGGGGAGCAGAGAGAGCAAAAAGGGTCAGAGAGAGTGGGTCAGAGCCGGATCCTGCAGCTGGGCGGGGTCTGGACTCTTGCCAAAACCAGGTACTCGCCCTCAGGGACCCACCTCGGTGTATGGCTGCCTCCACAGCAGAGCATGAAGTTGGGGGGCATTTACAACCCAAATTACAACAGGCTCCTGCTAAGGAGGCTCCGGCCTCCCTCCTTTGCCACCCCCCTCCTTGAGCAGTTCTCTCCCGTGGCCCTCGAAATAGCCTAAGTCCGGCCTCCCTGCCTGGGTCTCTCCCATCCTGCTTAGCCAAGGAGGCCTGCTTCTGTTGACAACAGGAGAGGGGTGCAAGGGGGGTGTGCGAGCGCGGGGTAGAGGCTCCACGCCCCTCGCTGGCTCCCGAGGGCTGTCGCAGTCTGCAAGAGATCATCACTCCAGGCACTGTCTCTACACACTTTCTCCTTGTGCGCCTCTCAGAACTCCCTAACCTTCCCCTCATGAGGAGATCCGCCATTGCACGCAGGGCCCTTCCTGAATCCAGGATGAGCTCATCTTAAGATCCTTAATTTAATGACATCTGCAAATACCCTATTTCCAAATAATATCACCTTCACTGGTACTGGGTTTTAGGACTTGGGCATACCATGTTGGGGGATACTATCCATCTATTATACCCCGACATCACAATAACCTAACTGCTCTCCTGCCCCTACTCTTGCCCCTTCCCAAGTGACCTTTACCCAGTAGCCTGGAGGTCATCCGCAGACTTGAATAAGCACGCCATACTCCTGTTTCGGGCCTTCCCTCTCCCCAGCTGCCCCTTAATTCTGCATGTGCTCTTCTCTTTAGAAGTGCGCTGGTCAGCCGGGCGTGGTGGCACACACCTGTAATCCCAGCTACTCAGGAGGCTGAGGCAGGAGGACAGCAAGTCCAAGGCCAGCCTGGCAACTTGAGGAGACCCTGTCTCAAAATAAAATTTACAGGGTTGAGCCGGGCATGGTGGTACACGCTTGTAATCCCAGTACTTGGGAGGTTGAGACAGGAGGATCACAGGTTTGTGGCCAGCCTCAGCTATTTAGTGAGGCCCTCCACAACTTAGCGAGACCCTGTTTCAAAATAAAGATTAAAAAATAGGGCTGGGGATGTAGCTTGGAGGTAGAATACCCCTGGGTTCAATCCCCAGTACCGCAAAAAAAAAAAAAAAATTTAGAGGGTTGAGGGGTAGCTTAGTGGCAGAGCTCCCCTGGGTTCAATCCCTAGCATGACAAGAAAGAAAAGAAAGAACCGTCCAATTTGCTATTTCATCTACATTATTTTAAAGTAAGTACATTTAAAATTTACTATTTGAATTTAAATACATTTAAAATTTGCTATTTTATCTACTTTTTTTTTGGCAGTACTGGGGATTGAGCCCAGGGGCATTTTACCTCCCAGCTACTCCCCTAGCCCCATTTTTATTCTTTATTTTGAAACAGGTCTCACTAAGTTGCAGAGGGCCTCACTAAGTAGCTGAGGCTAGCCGCGAACACAGTAGAATGCCCCTTGGTTCAATCCCCAGTACCACACACACACACACACACACACACAAAATGTAAAAGTAGCCGGGCCTGGTGGCACACACTTGTAATCCCAGTACTTGGGAGGCTGAGACAGGAGGATCGCAGGTTCGTGGCCAGCCTCAGCTACTTAGGCCCTCCACAACTTAGTTGAGACCCTGTTTCAAAATAAAGAATAAAAATAGGGCTGGGGGTATAGCTCCGAGATGGAATGCCCCTGAGTTCAATCCCCATTACCGCAAATAAATAAATAAATAAATAAATAAATAAATAAATAAAAATTATAAAGGGCTAGGGGTATAGCTGGTAGGTAGAATGCCCCTAGACAACACACACACACACACACACACACACACACACACACACACACACAGAGTAAATCAGGCCTGCCCTAAATATACATAACAAAAAAATCCCTTTTTATTATGGCTGAATAATATTTTGTGGTGTGTTTATGCCACATTTTGTTTGTCCGTTCATCTGTCAATGGACATCCAGTTTGTCTCCACCTTTTGGCTCTCTCAAATAGTGCCACTGTGAACTTTTGGGTTAAACACCCGTTTTTAGTTCTTTTGAGGTAGAGACCCAGGAGCAGAATTGCCTGGCCCCTAGGCAAGTCCACGTTGAAGGTGCTGAGGCAGCGATTGCTCCCTAGCCTCTGCTGACCATCTCGCTTCTCCCTCTAAGCCCATCAGCCTTGTCACTCTGTTGTGCAGTTCCTGGTCCCCTGTTCCGCCCGTCCTCCCCCGGGGCCGAGCCCGGTCTCACTGCAGCCTCCCGCCACAGCCACCTTTCCTGCCTGCCGCCACGTTGCAGGTGCCTTGAACGCTGAATAAGCCCCGCCCTGCCCTCTGTCCCCACCCCAGGCTGGTAAACGAGGTGTTCACCATCGACGACACCCTGCAGACCCTCAAGCTGAGGCTGCGGGAGACGCAGGACACGCTGCAGCTGCTGGTGATGACCAAGTCCCGGCTGGAGCACGAGCTGGCCATCAAGGCCAACACCCTGTGCATCGACAAGGAGAAGTGCATGGGCATGCGCAAGACCTTCCCCAGCACGCCCCGCCTGGTGGGTTACAGCTGCACGGTCCCCACCGGGCCCTGCGCCTGCTCCACGCACGTGTGTTAAACGGCATGACGTTTGAAAAGGCTAAAAAGCAAAATAAAGTGTTCTTTTCTCCCTTTCCTCCTATCATGAAAACAAATTATATATATTTAAAGAGCCAAAATAAACGTGCCCAAATCAAAGATCCTGCAGCTCGTTCCTTGCTGGATCCTCGTTGTCCTGCTGGGAGGAGACAGACTGTGACCCCTCAGGGACAGAGCTGGGAAGCTTGCAGGGCTGGGGACATCCCTAGGAATGGAAGGGGCCACTTTTCTTCCTCCTCCGTTCTCTACCCCCCTCTGCCTCCCTTCTTTCCTTCCTTCTTCCCTTCCTTCCTCTGTTCCTCCCTCCCTTCCTCTCTCCTCTCCTTCCCTTCCTTCCTTTCCCTTCTTTCCTTCCTTCTGCCCTTTCCCCCATTTTTTTCCTTTCCTCCTCCTCCTTTCCTCCCTCCTTCTCTTCCTTCCTGTCCATCTATTTAGGAGTACAGAGTAGGTTGGAACTCAGAACCAATCTCTGTGGCTTAGTTGGTGAGTACCCTTGAACAGTTTCCTGACCTAAGTGACTTACTTATGGCTTGAGGTTAGTCAGTGGTAGAGGTGCTTGTCAGCACTGTGGGGCAGTGCAAAAAAAAAAGGATTTGGAGTCCGAAGACCTAGGTTTGAATCTCAGCTTTGGTAGGTAGGGTGTTTTATAAATTGCTATGGAAAAAAAAATAAAACACGGCAAAATCAATTCTTTGGGGCCAGTTGGAGTGAAGAAATGGAGCCAGGTTCAGTGGTGCACACTGTAATCCCGGTACTTAAAAGGCTGAGACAGGAGGATCGAAGGTTTGAGGCCAGCCTCAGCAACTTGAGAGACCCTGTTTCGAAAGTAAAAAATGAAGCCAGGTGTGATGGTGCACACTTGTAATCCCAGTACTTGGGAGGCTGAGACCTGAGGATCCGTGTTCACGGCCGGCCTCAGCTACTTAGTGAGGCCCTCCACAACTTAGCGAGAGCCTGTTTCAAAATAAAGAATAATAAGCCGGGCGTGGTGGCGCACGCTTGTAATCCCAGTACTTTGGGAGGCGGAGACCAGAGGATCCGGGTTCGCGGCCAGCCTCAGCTCTTTCTCTCTCTCTCTCTCTCTCTCTCTCTTTCTCTCTCTACTTAGTGAGGCCCTCCGCAACTTCGTGAGACCCGGTTTCAAAATAAAGCATAAAAAATAGGGCCGGGGGTGTAGCGCGGAGGTAGAACGCCCCTGCGTT
>PVJS01031320.1:10000-15414 GCA_004027185.1 Glis glis | reverse complement strand
AGCATTTCTCTCCAGGAGAATGAAGAATTTGTATTTTCTGTGAAGGCAGAATGAGATGTGTACAGGGTTGGTTCACTAAAAGAAAAACGTCAGACGGAACACAATTAAAACCTCCAAACAAGAGAATTTGGGCTTAATTCATTCATTCCAGGGCAGATTTTTATGATGATAAAAAGGAGAAGAGTTTGCATAAAATTTTAATGCAATTAACACTGCTTAGGGGAGATTTGGTCCAGGATTAAAATGAACTAACCTGCAATGAATTATTAAGCTTCTATTTTTTTTTAAAAAAAGTCGGTAAGATGCTACCTCCACTGGCAGTATTCTCAAGAATAAACGACCTCCTTACCACTGGGTGGTGGGAGCCCAGGACTTTCCAACAGAGTAGGGAAGGGAGGAAGCAAATTTTTTGCCCCTCTTCCCAACTCTCAATAAACTGGCTCCATTTTCCGGACTCCTACTTTGGATTCAAGGTAGAAGTTAGAGGTCAAGTTGCTCACATAAATATAGTATTTATATTAAAGGGATTCTTGGAATATATGGGAAGGAAAAAGAGGCATGGATTTTAAAAAGCAGCCTCTACCAATGAACTCCAACCATGGGAGCCCGCGATCCTGCCATCAGACTTCAAAGATACACGCTGCTCCGGACCCGGGGCCAAGGCTGGTGACCCTGGGCACCTGATAGCACAGGATTGGCGACTGCAGCCTCAGGGAAGGGGAAAGGGAGGGGACCAGCAACAATTAGCTTGAAGGGGGAGGAGTGGAGGAGGAAAAGAAAGACGCTAAGAGTTAATGCTTGGAGGTAGAGAGACCCGGGAGACCCTGGCAGCCTCCAGCGGCGGTCGGGTGGTCCCACCTCGCAGTTGCTTATGGTTCTCCACCTTCACACCTCGGCCACCAAGTCCCCTGCTGTCCCCTTGCCCCATTTCACACCTGTTTCTACAAGGGCTTCTATTCACCCAGTTGTGAGTGTGTTTCTATTAGTATTTACCATCAATCCTACACGTTATCACAAAAGTAAAAGAAAAATAAAAGAGCCCGATGGAACTTTTTTTCTCGATCAAGTTTGTCTGGAAAGGTTTCGGTTTAGTCTCAGCTTCTAGCAAATCCCCCAGAGCGCCCTGTATGTTCTATGCGGAACACACAAGAAAGCCCCTTTTATCGAGACAGAGCCCCCGGTGCTTATTCTCCACAGCCTGGGCATTTCATCACTCCGGGAAGCAATCCTCTGCACCATGCACGGCCATGCAAACATTTCAAGGAAACTCACACTCCGAGCTGGAAGGCACTCCCTGCCGCCCCCCATCGCACCACTGGCTCAATCACTAGTTCCAACAGGTTTCCAAAAGTTTCCTTTCAGGACCTGCACTCTCCATTCCCACGGTCTTGTTTGGAAGACTCACAGAATCTCTAAACTGGGCTGATGGAACGCTGCGTCGCGGGGAGCTACTTGGACGGGGCACGGTTTGTCCTTTAGCCCTGGCGGGTCTTCCTTACAGTACTTCCTGGCGCACAATTTACAGCCCAGTTCCAGCCAGAACCCCTCCTCCCCTCGACAGTACGATAGAACCTGCAACCTGCAACGCAGGAACCACCGGGATGAGACCTAGCAGGCCAAAGGGCACTGATGAATGCTGGCCTGCTGCTAGTCGGCAGCGAAGGTACTAGCCGCGCGCAGAGAACCGAGCGGCCAGGCTCCGACAGTGTGAGGTCTCTCCTACCGGTCGCTCCACCAGTTACGAAAGATTAGTGAGGTGGAAACACAGTAAGGCAGGGAGCAAGGGGGTGGAAAAGACGGAAGGTCCGGCGACAACCCGAGTGTCACCCGAATGTCTGCCAAACATGCAGGCAAATGCAGCCATGCCCACGCCCGGCCCTGGCCCAGCTGCCCTGGACGCGCGCCACGCGCCTGTCCTTGCACTCAGGGGACAGACAACAGCCACAGCACTGACAACACGCCGAGCACCGGGTGAAGTGCACACCCACACATCCAGCGCCAGGCTCCACCGTTGCCAGGCGGCTGCCAACCTGGAGGGGACCGGAACAGCTAGCCGGGTCCCCAGCCCCCTTCCTCCAAAGCACGTTTACCTAAACGTCGCAGTGTGTGTCCGGGCTGATCCCGCTCCACTAACGATTATGTCAACGCAGGAACCGTGGGAGCGCGCGGGTGGGCCGGGCGGGGAGCCTCCCTTCTGGGTCCCGTCGGTTTTATTTCGGGAGCGGGAGGGGGAGGAGGGAGGGCTGGGAGGAGGGGAGGGGAATCCCAAATTAAAATCACCCCAGTTGTGAGGACGTTCGGTGGCATCGGATATTCACACCGAGCCAGTCACATTACATTCGCCTTCGCCAGATGGCGGCGGGTTCAACTTCCCGGGATCTGGCAAAGTCAGGCTGGGCGCCGGGGCGCGCGCCGCGGTGTGGGCACGCGGGGCGGCCCGGGACAGGCGGGGGCGCGCGCCGGGCTCACCGGTTCCGGACGAGGAGGTCTCTGTCCCCGGGGAGCGGCACCGGGCAGTCCCGGCGCACGGTGACGGCCTCGCGGAAGTTGGGGCTCAGCCGGGTCACTACCAGCTTCTGCATGGTTCGGGGGATGGCGGAGCCCTGGAAGTCCAGGAAGTGGCGGGCATACGACATGTCCACGATGGCCCGGGCCCCGGCGTGCACCAGCCGCTGCATGGCCCTCCCTCGCTCCGCTGCGCCGCACCGCACCGGCCGGGTCACGCCCAGCCCGGGCCGCTCGGCTCGGTTCTAGCCGGCGGGCGGGTCCGCCCCTCCTCCGGCCGGCGCCCTCCCCTCGCTCCCCCTTCCCACGCCGCCCGCCCGCCCGCCCGCCTCCGCCCCCGGCCCGGCGCGCAGCCCCCGCGGAACCCGGGCGCGCCCGCCCCGCGCCCCGATCGGGCACCGCGGCGGCCGGCGCTGCGCCTTTAATCTTTTTGTTTTGGTTTGAATCTGCTCGGCACAGGCTGG
This sequence comes from Glis glis, assembly GCA_004027185.1. Taxonomy (NCBI): domain Eukaryota; kingdom Metazoa; phylum Chordata; class Mammalia; order Rodentia; family Gliridae; genus Glis; species Glis glis. The sequence continues at coordinate 12,445 of PVJS01031320.1, read as the reverse complement.
CCGCGGCTCCGCTGCGCCCTCCCCCTCCTCCCGGCGCGGAAGAGGCACCGGATCTCCCCACCCTCGCCGCGCCGCCAGAGCCGGATTTGACTCCTCGGGCGGGGGCGGGGGCGGCGAGGGGGCCCGCGATCCGGCGGTCACCCCGGCCCCGATCGCCGCGGCCCCCGGCGACCCGAGCGCCGCGGCGGCCGGCGCAGGCGCCTCCCCTTCCCGTGCGAAGCGTTCACTTCCTTGCAAGGTGGTACGAATCAACCCCGAGCGCGGCCGGGGCGGCGGGGCACGCCGGGGCCTGGGCCGGGCGGGGAGCCCCCGCCCCGGTGCGCGCGCACCCGCCAGCGCGGGCCGGGGGCGCCCCGAGCCGAGCCTCCTGCGCCGGGGCTCGGGCCTCCTGTCCCCGGAGCGCGGCGCCGCGCCTGTGCCCTGGGTCTGTCCCGTGCAAGTTGCACGAACTAAGCCATTTTATTTATCTTGGCCTAGAGTTCGTGTTTTTCCACGAACGTTTTAAGGAGCTCTACGAGACGGTTCCAGGTTTCCCCAAAGGGAGGGAACACACGTACTGAAACTAGAGGGCCGAATTCCCCGAGCACACACACATTCGAAAGTTGTAGGTGGGGCTGCCGAGGGGCTTACTGGAACTGCAGACGTTGTGGTGATGTATGAAGACCTCATTTTCCAACCCAGCCAGAAAGATGTCGTTCCACCGCGTCAGTTTTCTCCTAATTGCGTGCCTCGACCAAAAATCAATTCCCTTTTTAGAAAGGGGCCAAAATTATACACTTCCACACTTTTCTGGGATGAGCTAAGTCCATCTTTAAATTCCTATTTAAGGTGTATATTTTAATTTTAAAACACCTCTTGCCCTCCCTCCACTTACCCATGAATTGCCAAAATAGAAAAGCCACGCAGTCCCCTTCCCCATCAAGTCTAACCCCCCAAGTCAAACCGAGATTGCCAAAGTGACAGGTATTTTTCCCCCCTCAAATGTAGGACATGCTGCACCCAAGGGTGGTTTGGGTCCACGTGGGCGCCTGTGTGCGTGTGCTGGCGGGGGAGGGGATCTAACAGGTCTGAGAATCTGCAGGGACTAATGTCTGCTCAACTTGACTTGGAACACATGGGTTTTACCCGAGATCAGCCAGTGGATCGCAATAACAACCCCTGCACGTCTCCCTCCAACGTGCCATCTTTTATGTTATGCTGTATTAAGATTTCTTTTTTTGTGTGTCATATTGTTTAGCTCCGGAAAAAAAAGAAAACAAAGCAATTAAAAAGATTGACAGGTATGGTTTGTGTGAGACCTATTTGTAATTGTCAGGGTGACGTTGGCGAGGGGAGGAGGAGTAAGAACTGAAGCAGGAAAAGCAGCTCGATGTGTCTGTCTATCAGTTGAGACTGTCTGAAAGCTCTGCGATCCGAATGTGTGTTATATTTCACTGAAAAGAGGAGAGAGCGAGAGTGCATCTCCTCTCTCCCAGGAGTTTGGGGGGCACCGTCCACGCTCACCTCGCCCACCCAGCGAATGTCTGCTCTGCACCCCCTTGGCACACACTCTCCGGCTTGTTGTTGTTGTTGGCTTATTTTTTTTTTGGAGGGGGGTGCTTTTTGTGTCTTTTTCAATTTCCCCCCCTCCGTTGGAAGATCAAGACCGGCCAAAGCTCCACGCTCGCGATGTGTTTGCCTTAGATCTCGCCTCGGAAGCAGCGGCGATCCTGGCGGCCGAGCCCCCCTGGGGCGGCGCGGGGCGCGGAGTGGCGCTCCGGCGGGTGACACTGTTTGATCTGTGACTTTGGAAGGTGGAGCGGCGCTGACATCCCCCGGCGCATGTATGTACGGGGGCTTCACTCCTCTGTCTTGTTTGCTTTCTCCTCCTAGACTAAGTGCGCGAGGAAAGGACAGCCCGATCGGCCTCGCGGGCGCACAATGAGAGAGCTGCGACCCGCGCACTAGGAGCGCCGCCGCCACCCCCGCCCGCCCGCCCGGCGAGCCCCGGGGCCGACAAAGTTGCGCGCCCAGACCCGGCCGGCCAGGAAGGCGCAGCCCGCCGGACAGCGCCCGCCCAGCACACGCGCGGCATGGAGCGCGGGCCGCGGGCCGGCCCTGGGAGCGCACGCCGCTGCGCCCGCGGCCCGCGCCGGGGATGACTGCGGCGGGCTCGGCGCCCAGGCCCCGCGCGGCCGCCGCCGCCGCCTCCGCCTCCTGAGCGGCCCGGGCGCGGCCGTCCATGCGAGCGGCGCCCGGAGCCCGCACCCGCGGGGACGAGGCCAAAGTTGGGCGCGCCGCGGAGTTGCGCCCGGCCCCGCGTCCCCGCGCCCCGCGAACTCCGGCGGCGCAGAGGCGACGGCTGCGGCGGCCCGAGCAGCATGCCGAGGAGGAAGCAGCAGGCCCCCCGGCGCTCGGCAGGTAACGGCGCGGCCCGCGGGGACGGCCCGGGAGGAGGGGGCGCCG
>PVJS01031320.1:0-5000 GCA_004027185.1 Glis glis | reverse complement strand
GCCTTATAAGAAAACAACTGAAACTGTATGGGATTTTGAATTGAATTATTAAAAAAAAAACGAGTTTGTAACTCTTTTTACTACACCCACCCCCAGGGTTTTTTTTTCTTTTCTTTTCTTTTCTCTTTTTTCTTTTATAGATCAAATGGATCCCTTGTTAGAGCTGTTTTCTTACTGAGCAGAAAGGAAATAAGAACTATTTGTACTTTGGAGGCAGTTGTAAATGATATATTTTGGATTATCTTACAACAACAACAACAACAACAACAACAACCACCACTGCCAGGTTTTTCTGGAGAACAGAAGCCTTGTGTGGTTGTGTCTTTGTTGGGTTCTGTTCTCTCCTGCTGGACCACAACTTTAATAATGCAAGACTTTTATATTTCATGCAAGCCATCATGTGTGTGGGTTTCTACCTGCAAAGTGTCAAGATGTGGTTACACTGGTTGTGGACAGAGGGACTTGGCCAGATTGAGTATGCTCAAGTGGCAGCTAGCAGTCAGGGTGACGACACAAAAATGACATTTTGTGTCTCAGGAAGCAAATGGTTATTGGGTTGGTTGTTGCAAAAAGGAAGACCCAAAAGAATGTAAAAATTTAAAAACATAGAGGATATTTAGGTGGGTGCTACCTGGTTGGTTTCTTCTGGTTTTGAGGTACATGTTCCTTTCCCCCCCACCCATGCCCACCTCACCCCACCTTTGCATTTTTGTAACCAAATCCTAATACTTTGACTTTACGTATATGATGTGAGAGATGGTTGAATCATAGACGGGGCAGATATTAGGAAGGGATTAACTGCTACCAAAACCCAGGTTTCAAACAAAAGCCAGGACAATTTAGGTAGATTAGAGCAAAGGAAAAAAATATGTGCATAGGAAGGGTATTAAAGCTGACAGATGAACAGGGCTAGGGACAGAGTCTCCTGCAGCAGCTGCGACTGCGCCATTATCTTGACAGGTGTCAATTAAGAATTACTGCCGGCTGGAGTCGTTTTTCCAGCCCAGCTGTCTGCGTGTGAAAGAAATAACACTTTACCCTTGTCACTTTGTTAGTTCTTAGCTATAGCCTCAAAATGAGTGTTGGTGTGCTAATCGATAACTAGTGTATTAGCAATTTTGCACATTGATTTATGAAGGGGAACAGCTCCTCCTGTACAGTTATTAGCTGCTGATTAAATGTGCCTGTGCCCAGCTAAGGGTGGATATATGTTCCCTGAGAGGCCAGGTCTAGAACAATCTTCTACGAGACTATGGTTCAAAACACCTTCATCATTGTAAGTCGTTAACTAGACAAACCCCACTTAGCCAAGGGCAGGAGCCGCACCTGTACACGGTGGGGCCGGCTGGGTGAGGGTCCCTGTCCCTGGCAGCCTGCGCCCATACTGCACTCTTATTGTTTTCCTGGTTCCTCTTGGAAAAGCCTATAAAAAGTCGATGGTAAATTACCCCAGGACAAGGCTGAAGTTCACAGTGGACAAAGAACGGAAAGCGTTTTGTTGGAACCTGCTTGGGAATGGGGTGGAGCCTCCCAGAGCCTCCCTGACCCCCAGAGAAGTCAGATAGCGCCCTTGGCTGGGTGTGGGGGGGACTTCCTGGGCAAAGAGTGGGGCACGTGTCGGTTTATTTTTTTTACTTATTTTTTCAAGTCAAGAATCACATTCACCACAACAATAAAAATAGGTCATGGCATAGAATATTAAGGATTAAGATAACTAAAGACGACATTGATTTGTGTTGAAGGGCTGGGGATATTTGCGAAAGAATACCTTTGTAGGGAGGGGGTTGAAATATTTTTTAAATGATGCAGTATTGTAATATTGATTAAAGGTAACAGGAGGCTGCTGACAGAGAACAATACCAAAGGGAAGAATTTGACCTAAGAGAACAGGGTGGGCAAATGTAAATATCAGCATGGGTGACATATTTAATAAAAGGTGTGGCTGGGCAGGGTAGAAACAGGTAATTTTTTTTTTAGTTTCTATCAATAGGGTTGATGGAGGATGCCCTTACCAACAAAACAAAGTGCCACTGTATTTGTCACCCAGGAAGGTATTTATTTATTAAGTTGATAACATTTTGAAAAGCAATGAATATAATTTTTGGGACAACAGTTTGCTGGCGCGATAACACTCCTTGAATTGTATACAGCCTGGAACGATCATTTGTCCTTGAGATTCTCTCAGCGCCGTTGTTATGACATCAGTTAGGTGGTGGAAAGGTTAGCGCGCCGGTAGTTCAGGGTCTCTTCCTGCTATAGAACAACTGTAGTCTTTGCCTTACAGTCGTCGCTTTTAGATATCGCTTTGGATTAAAAAAATAAATAAAAACTTGACCTCTTTCTTGTAGACTTTTGGGGGAAATCACCACCACCCAGTATTCTTCAAGACTGTAAAGCCTTTCTAAGAGCTGTGATATTTGGTAGAGCTCTGATGGCTAGCCATGTTTCTAATAGTGGAATAAATGACGGGCGATCGATCGGTGCACATGGACGCTGCTTGTGTGTGTAAGGAGTGGACCTGTGTCATGGGTTGGGTCTGTGCCCAGGCTGGGTAGGTGTGGAAAGCAGTTCTGTGCACATACCTGTAGACACGGCTACCTGTCATAGATGCCCAGGTCCGTGCTGCTGCCACCGTCCACTTGTTTACGTAACCCATCCTGAAATTTTAAAACCTCAGTGCTGTCAGGAGTAAGGGGCCTGACACATTTTCTCATGGATAACTGTACAAAGCAAAGTTCTGTTGCCTCCCCACATCCAGTTGGTAATATTTGCTGCTGGAGGAGCCTCGTGGAGGCACGGAACCTTGCGCTTGCAGGCAGATCCTTCTGCATTTGAACACTGGGCTCTGTGTGTGGCTAAAGGGATGGCTGACAGCGACTTAAAAAATTAGTTTTTCTGCGTGCCTATTTTCTGAGCAGACATAGAAAATAGTGAATTGCGTATGGGTAAGCGACCTGAACCAACCAACCCTCTTTTACATTTTAACTTCGCTGGAGAAATTCCCGGTTAAATTTATGGACTCCGGAGAACCCAGCAGCGTGGTTTTCTGAGGATTGGCACAAACAGTCCTCCAGTTCCCATTCTTAATGGTTATTGTCAGGCAAGGAAAAGAGGGTCATTTCTAGAGGGATTTTTTTTGAGCTCAGTTATGCTTTGATACTTCCTCCCTTAAATCACCTGCTTGGATCTTCTGGCTTGGGAATATCTGGATTGGATTTCTATTTTAATTAGCGTTAAATTGTTTATAGATTCCATTGTTCCGCAGTGAAATAAAACTAAAACATGAAGGTGAAATCACAACTTTGCTGCTCTTTCCACTTCCGATTTCCTGGGAAGGCCCATTAGCTAAGCTGCCTGCTTAACCTTTTCATGCTTCCAGCCTCTCATTTCTGGGGTCGCTTTTGTTGTTCATCCACCAGACTGCTGCAGCAGTCGGCAGTTTTCTTAGATGATAGACATTTTTTTTTCTTTCTACGTCCATTGTGTCTTTCTGAAATTCTGTGCCAACGTGAGCAAGGATTTGTCTTTTGTTTTTAGAGGGGGGGGAGAAAAAAGTCAAGAATCAATGAAGTGGTTGTAGATTTTTACCATTTTTGTTTTCTCTGCAAAATATAATGCAGGGTTTCCCTACTCTTGTGATCGCGGCGCATTCTGCAGGAAAATAGCCAAGTAGAATCCCTGCAAGCTCCGGGAAACAGGGCCGTGTCCTGTCCTGCGCTTCAGCTCCCAGCAGGGCCAGCGGTCCCCTGTACACATCGAATCTGGCGTGCAAATTTGAAATATAGGCATGTCTGCCTCAGCTGGTTTGCTGCAATTTTAAAAGGTGTGTTCCACAGCTCCTTTCTGGAGAAAATTAGTGTATGGTAAATATAGGTCAAGTGCTTCTGTGCTTATAAATCCCACTCTAAAGCTCGCTCAAAGGCCTGGGAAGATAGGAGAGAGTGATGGGCAGGGACCGCGCCGAGTTTTAGAAAATTTGGTTGTAAAAAATACCCTCAGTTTTTAGTTAAAAGTAAAGTGCATCTTCAGCAAGATCATATGATGAAATAAATTAAATCAGCGGTGAAGGTCAGTACACACTCTGACTTGGGAATGTGAACTTTTCAGAAACCTGTATTTATTACATTTTACTATTTTTAAAAGCCAGCTGCAAGATTCATAGCAGGCAGTGGCACGACATACCAATGAACGGCACACCAAAGGGAAGGCTCTGTTCAGAGTGGTTAATATGCCTTATTGGCGAGTCATCCCGCGCCTGTGTCATGGCTACAGCCCCGCTTTAAAATATATGGATTTAAAACGCAAGTATTGTGACTAATATTTATTTCAAGTGCAGAATGTGTCACAGCAGTGGGGCATCCTATTATTAATGCAGTAAACTGTGTAATACTCTATAAGAGCCTGCCCTGCTTCCGTTCTTAGCTACATGAGAAGAACAGTAAAACATGTCTTCGTTTTCCTGCTCTGCTTTATCGTTACCTGGGAAGGTACTGGCATCGAGAAAAGCCAAATATGGGCAAATAATATGACCGTAAACAACACCTAAGCATTATGATGCCGGGAGTCAATCTCTTTGAACAGCCCCCAAACTTTGAGAATATGTATGTATGTACACATGTGTGTGTGTGTGTGTGTGTATGTATATATATATATATACATATATGTAGACACACCTAGGTAGACACATATGTACACATACTTATACACACATATATATGTACACACATACATGTATATATGTGCATATGGTTTTTTTTAATTTTGAAATTGAGGGCATCTGCTCTAACTCTAGAAAGTAATGGGAGACGAGTATTCTCCCAGATGCTCTGTCAGCCAGGAGTAGTACAGACTGTTCACACTCAGGGCAGTGTATGGAGCGTCAGCCAGAGCCATGGAGCAAGCACATTGTAGGCTGGAAGAGGAAGGAGCTCACGCAGGCCTGCTTCGTGGCTGGGTGGCTCAGTGGCTGGGTGGCTCAGTGGCTGGGTGGCTCAGTGGCT
>PVJS01031319.1:0-23486 GCA_004027185.1 Glis glis | reverse complement strand
CTACACCCCCGGCCCTATTTTTTATACTTTATTTTGAAACCGGGTCTCACGAAGTTGCGGAGGGCCTCACTAAGTAGAGAGAGAGCTGAGGCTGGCCTTGAACCCGGATCCTCCTCCGGTCTCCACCTCCCAAAGTACTGGGATTACAAGCGTGTGCCACCACGCCCGGCCATTATTCTCTCTTTTTAAGGGACTGCCAAGCTGGGAGTGTGGCGCATGCTTGTATCCCAGTACTTGGGAGGTTGAGACAGGAAGATCGCAGGTTTGAGGACAGCCTCAGCAAGTAGTGAGACTCTCATCAACTTAGTGAGACTCTGTTTCAAAATAAAAAACAAAAATAGGGCTGGGGGTGTAGCTTGGAGGTAGCATCCTCCTGGGTTCACCCAGTACCACAAAAAATAAATAAATAAATAAAAAAGGACTGCCAAGTGGGAGTTATAAGGTCTAAGGCAGGGGCTCTTTTTTTTTTTTTGGTATTGGGGATTGAACTCAGGCATTCTACCTCTAAGTTATACCTCTGGACCTATTTTACTTTTTATTTTGAAATAGGGTCTCACTAAGTTGCTGAGGGTCTCGCTAAGTTGCTGATGCTGGCCTCGAAATTACGATCCTCCTGTCCCAGCTTCCCAGGTACTGGGATTACAGGTGTCTGCCACCATGCCTGGCTCTTCTTGTTATTTATTAATTCATCACATACTTTGTGTTTTCCAGGTCTGTGTTGTGAAATCCCATCATGTCATACATATACAAGCATCCCTATATTTCCCTTTTCTCTGTATATCTGCCATCAGCTTATTTAAAATTGCTGTCCTGTTATTAAGGGGCAGTTTAAAAGGAGCAGGGGTACAACAGAGCTGATGTTTTGTCCCAGGAGAAGTTACTCATGTCATCTGCCGTCCTTGGCTGGTCTCTGGCACCAAGGTGCAGATTCTGTGTAAGCGTCAGAGACCGGCTGGGAGGATGCGCTGTGTCATGACCATTTTCTTTCTGCTGAGTCGCTGGCTGGGGCTCAGGCAGCACAAGCTGCACACACTCCTGCACGGCTCCTGATGGGCTTCTCTGCGAGATGGTAGGGAGCGAATGAGGGGCTGTTGTAAAAGTACGAGAGAACGTTGTCATCTGCCAGGCATGCCTGCAGTAGATTTGTGGTGTTCGTCTCAGGAGTTGGACTTACAATGTATAAAGAAGGAGATTAGGACACAGTTTGGATGGGATGGCCAGTGACTGGATTGATAGGACTCAGGATTTGGAAGGAGGTTGCTTGCTTTTTTAAAATTATTTTTTAAGGGGATAAACTCGACTCTAGGGTCAAACAGATGCCACCAGTTTCAGGATAAATTAGTGGACACCAGTCAGCCTCCTTTGTAGAGTGGTCCTTGGTCAGCTCCTCGTCGGGTACACTGTTACACTGAAGCGTTCCAGCTAACTGTACTCTGAAAAGGCATTGGACCCACCCAAACCAGCTGGTGTCTGGAAAGCTTACCTCATTTGATGCTGGTCTGCAGATCTGGCTGTTCCCATGAGCCTGGCCATCTGCAACCTTACTCGCTTTCATGTTGCAACCCCTCTTCCCTCTTGAGTTCTGAGCCACCAAAAAATGACAGAAGAAGGGAGGAAAGAGGGGCTGAGAATAGAATATCACTGCGGTGCCGACCGAGCTCCGGTGGGAGAACGTGGGTTTTATTTGCAGGGAGGTGGGTTTCCTCCTCTGAGCTGTGGAATTACAGAAGCAAACCCACCCAGTCCTGGACAGCTCTGCCCAGCCCAGCCCGCCCCTGTCACCACCGTGCCACCACTTGGGGGCAGCACAGAGAAGCAGAGCTGACCCGGCTCTTGCTGGCAGGCTCTGTGGGAGACAGGAGAGGATGCGTTGGCAGTACAAGCCCAGTCTGCCCCAATCCTGCAAATCCAGCGAGTCGGCCCTCTCCTCAGGGACAGGGAAGATCACGCTGGCAGAGCACCCCATGACCGCCCACGACAGAAACACCAGGAGAAGCAGGGAGTGCGCCCGGCTCTCACCTGGTTCTGCCCAGGTGACTGTCCAGACACCTGCCTGCATTATCAGCGCTGGCAGGCAGATCCAGGTGTTCCCAGAAGGGCTAACGATGGGATTCATTTCTCGGAGGTTGAGATGCTCCCAGGTAGCCTCTAATAACCTGACCCTGTGTGTCACTATGCTAACCTCAAATTTGTCTTTTCCTTGTCCTTACCTTATCAGGCTCCAAAAGTGGGTTACAGAGAAATCAGATTTGATGTTATCAGCAACATAGTGGAAAGAAGTAAGGTTCTCCCTTAGGGCACGAGAGATAAGAAAACAAAAAAACTTTCCAAGATTGTGCAAGTACGGTCATGACATTTCATTCTGTCAACGACAGACCAAGTGTGCTATGGTGGTCTCAGAACATTGTGTCACCTAGAGATGCCCCAGCTATCTTGGATTGTGTAAGGGCACTCTGTGATGTTTGCACAGTGTGTCCTCCTGGCACATGTGACACTCAAGGACAGGTGTGCCTTGGCCGAGGTCCCTTCCCAGCCCAGGCCGATGGTCTGTCCCGTGGCAGGAATGGGCAGGAGGCGGCTGATGACGAGATGAGACAGAGTCTGGGCTGACACTCAAAATGGAAATCTGAGTCATAGCTCCTGGGTGAGTCCCAGGCCCACCTAGTGGCAGCCCTGAGTTTGTGCATTCATGGGATAGGAAAGTTTCCATCTAAATGCATCCTTATAGCTGGGTGTGGTGGCGCACACTTGTAATCCCAAGTGGGATTGGGAGGCTGAGACAGGAGGATCGCAGGCTCATGGCCAGCCTCAGCTACTTAGTGAGGCCCTCTGCAACTTAGTGAGACCCTGTTTCAAAATAAAGAATAAAAAATAGGGATGGGGGTATAGCTCGGAGGTAGAATGCCCCTGGGTTCAATCCCCAGTACTGCAAAAAAAATTTTTTTTTAAAATGCATCCTTATTCAGAACAACAACAACAGCAACAAAACAGCCCTGCTGGGGATTAGCCCTCTCTTTCTTCCACAACTCCAGGTGAGGCCCCATTGGAAGTAAAAGGTAAAATACGTCCAGGTGATAGCAGTAAATCTCTGACCGGCCCTGGACATGTGACTCTCAGAAGGCCCTACCTCCACACCCACCGTCTGACTTACAGAAAGACCCTGCAGGGCCTGGGGCAGTGGCGGTGCTCACCCTTTTCCGGGATGGCCTTATGCAGTTGCTCTGCCAGGGAGGACTGTTCCTGAAGCTTCCTGTCATGCCGCCCCTCGTTCTGGCTTGAGGGGCAGCACCCCCAGCCCTGTCCTCCTCCATGGCCTTCCTGAGCCTGGGCGCCATCACCACTGCCCTGCAGGTGGCCTCTCTAGGTCCAGCACCCTGTGGGTCAGGAGTCGCCTCCTGAGCTCCCCTCTTCCTCCTGCACCTTGCACACCAACACCTGTTCCGAACCTGAGCTAACCTGGTGGCACGAGGAGTCAACATACCTTGCACCTCAACCAATTGGTAGGACGGTGATTGGCCACTAGCTCAGATCTTGCTCCTGCGCTCCAAGCGTGGGCTTAAGGGCTCCTCCCATGGGCGTCTGACAGGTTCACCACAGTTCATCCACTGAGACAGGAAATAGCCACTCAGTGGGTGACTCCGGAGAATGCCCGGGAATCCGGTAGGCCTTTCCTTGCCCGTGGCCCCACATTCTGTTGGTCACAGGGACCTGAGAGAGCGCCCTCCCTCCCGCCCGCCTGCAGCTTGGTTGCTTCTCGTGTCAGGCTTTCTCCTGGCGTAAAGTCACGTCCTCTATCTCAAAGCCGTTGCCTGACAGATCACTCCCAGGTGAGTAAGAGTGACCTTTCGGGTTGTCTTCTTTGTTTATACCTCCGTGTTCCAGGAAGGATCCAGGCAGCCAGTCACGTCCCTCCCGCGCTCAGTATCTGCCGCTGCTTCAGGGCGAAGTGTTTCGCACGCTCTGCACGCTCCTGTCCTGTTGCAGAGTGGCCACAGCTGCTCTCCCTTCTCTGTCTGGTGGGGCTGCTCCTTGGTGTCTCGGGCCTCCATCGTTGCCTCTGCAGTCCTGGGCTGAGGCACAGGGCCTCGGCGGTCCTCTGTGGCCATCTGAACCTGGCCATCCCTATTGACATGCGCCCTGCAGAGCATGGTCAGCAACATGAGCAGGGCAAGAAAGAGGGACCTGGTGGGAACTGGGCTGCTCTTCAGGGTCTAGAGGCCCCGTCCTGTCCCCTGAGCTTGGGAGCTGTCCCCGCCCTTTCTTTCTGCCCCTCGCTGGGATGAGCACCTGCTCTTGTACCTGCAGAGCCGCGTTTCCCGAGTGTGTGCCTGTGAACACCAGTCCCGCAGGATTCCTGCCCCAGAAACAAGCTTCGGTTTGTAAGTTTGAGACATGCTGTCTTGTGCGATTCCCAGCACACAGCAGCACCCCCAGGACTCTGGAGAGGTCCGTCAGGAAAGGACCGCTCGTCTGTTGAACTGGGGTCTCTGTTGGAAGTGACTGAGGAGCGTTCCTTCATGTTACCCCCAACGCTGAGTTCTCTGAACACCCTTTGCAGCGTGATGTCTTGTGTCATAGCAAAGTCCTCATCTATCACCAAGAGTTGTCCTGGGCGTAATGTGACGCCAGTCCCAGTCTCTCCCCATGCCAGGACCCCAGCTTCAGGGGGAGCAGCTGCCGGGCGGCCGGGCCCCAGGGCCTTGCCAGGGTGGAGGAAGCATAAGGGCTAACATTTCACCATGGCTCAGGTCTGCGGTCAAGTCTCCCACGCCCCAGGGCTCCCGGGGCCTCGAGTCTTCTACCTGTGCCTGAAAAGGTTGCGCCACATTCCTACCCGGCTTCCCTAAAAGCCGCCCGTTCACACGCCCACTGCGATTGGGGCCCCGGCTTCCTTCCGAGGTCCCCAGCCTCGCGCCTTGCGCCTTTCCCTGAGCGCTCAGCTTAAAATCCTAGGAATCACCGAGGCCAGGGCCTCCGCGGCCACTCCTCAGCAAGAGCGTCCTTTCTGGAGCATGCCCTCCTGTGCTTAAGGTCCCTTGTGAGCTCAGTATGTGGGTGGGTGGTTATTGGCCGTGATTAACAATTTGGGGGACCAATTGTTTCTCCTCTGGGGCTGCTGTCTGCGGCCTGTTGGAGCTCTGCCCACACTGCACAGACACCGCAGTGCCCACCGCTGGTGGCCGTGACTCCTGAGTGCAGCCTGCAGCTGATCTGGTTGCAGCCTGCTCTAGAAGCTGTAAATGTAGACTTTAGAAACGTAGCACACATAGCCGGGCGTGGTGTCGCACGCTTGTAATCCCAGTACTTTGGGAGACCGGAGGATCCGGGTTTGCGGCCAGCCTCAGCTCTCCCTCCACCCTCTCCCTGTCTGTCTCTCTCTCTCTCTACCTAGTGAGGCCCTCCGCAACTTCGTGAGACCCGGTTTCAAAATAAAGTATAAAAAAATAGGACCAGGGGTGTAACGCGGAGGTAGAACGCCCCTGGGTTTAATCCCCGGTACCGCAAAAAAAAAAAAAAAAAAAATGTAGCACACACCTATAATTGCAGCAATTGGGAGACTGAGACAGAAGGATCGCAGGTTCAAGGCCAACCTCAGCAACTTAGCCAGACCCTGTCTCAACATAAAGCATAAAAAGGGCTAGGGGTGTAGCTCAGAGGTAGAATACCCCTGGGTTCAATCCTCAGTACCATACACACACACACAAAGAGAAAGAAAAGAAAGATCTAGCACACAGTGAAGGCTGGTCCACAGACCATAGGGCAACCTTGGCGATTATTTGTTATCATCAGTGCTTCTACACGAGGGGAGGAAGCAGTAGCTGTGGCCTGCGGGAGTTTCCCTTACCTTGGGCAAGTTCATACCAGGTGTCAACGTTCAGGTCACTTGAACTGGAGCTCAGCACTTACCACCTGGAGAGACCTGGGAGGAGGAGCTCGGCATAGAGAGGTGGCGGGCGGGGTGGGGGGGGGTGTAGGTATGTGTGACCTCTGCTCTCACCAACCCTTCCAGGTGGCGCCTTCCTGCACATCATGGACACAGTGCAAGTCTTCCGTAATTCAGTTCATTTCAGAAGAGATTTGAGTATCTGCACTCTTCTAGGCTGAGAGTTAGCAGCTTGAAAGATGAGCAGGACAACAAGCCCTTGTGCAGAGCAGGGCTTTTCAGCACCATCCCTCAGCTCTTGGAGGCTGGGTTATTCTGGTTGCGGAGAGGATGGTTAGCAGCATCCCCGGCCTCCACCCATCCGATGCCAGCAGCACAACCCCTGGGTTTTGGGTTTTTTGTGCTACTGGGAGTGGAACCCAGGGGCCATCTACCTCCGGGCTATACCCTCAGCCCTGTATTATTTTTTATTTGGAAACAGGGTCTCGCTAAGTTGCTGAGAGACTCACTAAGTTGCTGAGACTGACTTTGAACCTGCGATCCTCCTGTCTCAGCCTCCTAAGTACTGGGATTACCGACGTGCACCACCATGCCCAACTCACCACCCCTGGTTTTGACAACCAAAATGTCTCCAGACGTTGCCAAGTGTCCCTGGGGACAAAAATCACTCCCAGTTGAGAACCACAAGAGGGGAAGAGAAACACGGGCAGTGCACATGTGGCAAATGCTCTGTGTACAGAGAACACGATGGTCCCCAGAGGAAAGTTAGTGCTTGCCGAAGCTCCGAGAAGGTGAGGGTGAGGGCGGTGCTGGGCACTGTCACTGAGCACGGATGGACGGAGCTGAGTGAAGGATGGGGAGGAAGGAGTCTGGAGGATAGGGCAGAGGTCTGCCAGCGGTGAGGCTGGGGCAGGGGCATGTGTGACCTTGATAAGCTCCCCCTGGCCAAGTGTGACAGGAGGTCAGCGAGAGAGGCCTAAAGCAGGTAGTGGGCAGAGCAAGCGCGGGCTCTGGGACCCGACTTGGTTTTGGTCTTGGCCCAGAACAGGTAGCTAACCTCCGTGTCTCCTCCCCTGGACGTGGACTCAATGAGTTACTAAGCACCCAATAATTGTCAAGGAATGTGGTTCCATGAGGCCGATCCCAGAGGAAGTCCCTGGCGTGAGGATTGGAGAATTCTCCATGGAGTCAGTAGGATCTGATGCTTCGGGGGATGTGGAGACTGAGGAGGCCAATGTTAACCGAGTTTTCGTAACAGTCCTGTGAGGGAGGTACTGTCAGTGCCACCATTTTGCAGCTGAGGACACTGAATCATGGGGAGTGACGTGGCCATTCATTCTGTCCCTTGGATTGGGAGCACTTGAGAAAGAGTACTTCACCCTTTATTCACCCTGTATTACCAGTGTCTAATGGACTCGTGGCAGAAGTGGGCAATCAGTAGGTGCTTGCTGAATGCATGAAATAAACACCACCTCCTTCCCTCATGGGCAGTGCCGCCCCGTTCTCCCTTCAGCTTATCTCTGGCTTTTTTTCTCTTTCCTTGATTAGACTAAAGTCTTTTTTTTTTTTTTTTTTTGCAGTACCGGGGATTGAACCCAGGGGTGGAGCTACACCCCTGACCCTATTTTTTTATACTTTATTTTGAAACCGGGTCTCACGAAGTTGCGGAGGACCTCACTAATTAGCTGAGGCTGGCTGCGAACCTGGATCCTCTAGTTTCCGCCTCCCAAGTACTGGGATTACAAGCGTGCACCACCACACCCAGCTTAGACTAAAGTCTTAATGATGCTTGTCTAACATATTGTCTACACTCAGGAAAGGGCCTTTATTTCTGCTTTTCAACTGATTTCTTCATGGGGCAAATAGAATAATGGGGAGTTAAAGGGGTCTGTACTTTATTTTGTTTATTTATTTTGTGGTACTGGGGATGGAATCAAGGGGCATTCTATCTCTGAGCTACAATCCCAGCCCTATTTTATTCTTTTATTTTGAAACAGGGTCTCACTAAGTTGCTGAGGCTGTCCTCGAACCTGCAATCTTCCTGTCTGGGATTACAAGCGTGCACTCAGGTACTGGGATTACAAGCATGCACCACCATGCCCAGCTAAGGGGTCTGTACTTTAAAGGAAAGGAAACTTATAGCTATGAAAAACAGGTACTAATGAATTTTATTTAGGAAAATAGAAATTAGCCAGTATTTCTTTCTTTTGTGGTGCTGGGAATTGAACCCAGGGGCATTTTACCTCCGAGGTACACCCCCAGCCCTTTTTTATTTTTATTTTGAAACAGGGTCTCACTAGGTTTATGAGAGTTTCACTACTTGCTGAGTCTGTCCTCGAACCTATCATCCTCCTGTCTCAGCCTCCCAAGTACTGGGATTAGAGGCGTGTGCCACCATGCCTGGCTAGCCAGTATTTCTAATTCTTAAATATTTCATGTTACATATGTAGCATGCTAATATTTTAGTGTGGCCACATCCTTACTTGACCCAGTTCATGAACTATCTTAGCTTCTTGGTCTCCTTAATTTGTTAGATGAGTAAGTTAGATGACATTTTGAACTTATTTTCTGAACTCCTCACTAAGCCAATGACAGGAATAGGCAATTTGCTAATTAACCAGAGATTAAAAAATATGAAAACCTATGTAGTCATGAGCCATTTAAAAGTGGGGTTGAAGCTGGGCATGGTGGCACATGCTTATAATCCCAGTATTTGGAAGGCTAAGACAGGAGAATTACAGGTTCGCGGTCAGCCTCAGCAACATAGTGAGGCCCTCCACAGCTTAGTGAGATGCTGTTTCAAAATAAAAAATAAGCCAGGCATGGTGGCGTATGCTTGTAATCCCAGTTCCTGGGAGGCTGAGACAGAAGGGTCACAGGTTCGCGGCCAGCCTCAGCTACTTTATGAGGCCCTCTGCAACTTAGTGAGATCCTGTTTCAAAATAAAGAATAAAAAATTGGGCTTGGGGTGTAGCTCGGAGGTAGAATGCCCCTGAGTTCCATCCCCAGTACCACCAAAAAAAAAAAAAAAAAATAGGGCTGGGGTAGCTCAGAGATAGAATGTCCCTGGGTTCCATCCCCAGTTCCACAGATAGATGATGATGATGATGATGATGATGATGAAGATAGATAGATAGATAGATGATAGATAGGGAAAAAAGAAAAGTAGGATTGAGCAGGTTGTGATAGCGTATGCCTGTAATCCCAGCTACTTGGGAGGCTGAGGCTAGAGGATCTCAAGTTTGAGGCCAGTCTGGGCAACTTAGTGAGATCCTGTCTCAAAATTTAAAACATTGAAAAAAAAAAGGCTAGAGGGGTTATAGCTCAGTGATAGAGCTCTAGTGGGTTCAGTTCCAGTACTGCACGCACATACATACATACATACATACATACATACCTAAAAGTGGGACTAGCTCTCTACGAGGTGGGAGTCTGTGGTATATAAACCTGCCAGAGGGAATGATTAATAGCAGAGTCATCAGCTAGGGGCACTTCTCAATTGGCAGAGGACTCTGGAGTATCGGCTGTTGGGAGTTAGTCTTCATCCACTCACCAGATGTTGAATCAGTGCTTCTGTGTACCCAGACATGGTATCAGATGCTGGGGACACAGGGTGACATAGCTCCGGCTTTTGTAGAACTTATTGTCTGCTGACGCATGTGGAAATAATTGCAAAGTAATTACGGTTCATTGTGATAAGTGTGGTTGATATCCTGCTCCAGGGCTGTGGTAACACGGAAGGGTCGAGGACCTTCGAGAAGGGCTCCACACAGATGGAGACTCCCTTTTCTTTCACACAAGCCAGAAAAACACAGAACAGAAAAACACCTTGATTCCCATTATAAAGCTAATTCATAGCTGCATGTGGTGGTGCACACCTATAATCCCAGTACTTAGGAGGCTGAGACAGGAAGATTGCAGGTTCAAAAGCAGCCTCAGAAATTTAGCAAGACTCTCAGCAACCTGGAGAGACCCTGTTTCAAAACAAAAAATAAAAAAGGCTAGGGTGTAGCTCGGAGGTAGAATGTCCTTGGGTTCACTCCCCAGTGCCACAAAAAAAATAAAAATAAAATAAGCTAATTTGTAGCTGTATTATGAAATTCAGTGGATAAATACCTGATAATAGCCAAAAGTGTGTGAAGAATTAAGGGAGGAAGGATTTACCTTAGCTGGTATGAACTCCATAATGTGGCCGTCACCAGAGCAGGGTGTTACTGGCTTAGGAATAAATGGGCTGTGGACCAGCGTTGGACTTCTCAGGCGTCAAGTACAGATGTGTCCCCTGGGCATCTGGCTGAAATGCAGGTGCTGGTTCTGGAGGGCCCAAGATTCTGCATTCCTAACAAGATCCAGGTAGCACTGCGAGTAGCAAGAGACCAGAGACTCCAGAAACAGACCTCAGGATGGGTGTAACCTAGCGGACCGTGGCGTGGGAAAGGGGTGGCTTATTCCATGGGTCCCAGAGTCACCTGCTTTCAGGGCTGGGGAATGGCCCAGCGTACACGTGTTATTTTTATGCATAAAGACAGAATCTTTTGGGGGGCACTGGGGGTTGAACCCAGGGCATTCTAACTCCAAGCTACACCCCAGCCCCTTTTTTATTTGAAACATGGTCTCGCTAAGTTGCTAAGGCTGCGCCCCAGCCTGTAAGTCTCCTGTCTCAGCTTCCCAAGTACCAGGATTACAGGGGTGCGCCATGGCACCCAGCCACAATGTCTTTGACTAAGCAACTTTTAGTGCCTCTGGCAGTGCGGGCAGGGAGACCCCACTGGGTTTCATTGTTGTGTTTTAGTTTTAGTTTGGCTTGTAGTGGAGTCTCAACAAACTGAGGGCCAGTGGCGTGACCATTAGTAGTACAATACTTGGCTGTGGTTTGGGCTTACTTTAAAATCGTATATGACTCTGGTTAGAGAAAGAAACCTGGTAGATTAAAAACTGCACATGACTGATTATATACTATTAAGCGTCTCTGGGTGCGGGGTAACGTGTTGCCGTCAATGTTTAACGGGGCCTTTTTTCTCCTGTTCTCTTCCCCTCAGGCCTCCACCATGCTCCGAGCCTCCTTGGCACCGGGGTAAGTAATCACTCTTAGGAATTTTGATTAATGAGAACAGCTGTGTGTAAAACTGGAAATCAAAGTAGATTTAACAAACACTCAACGGCCTCATAAGAGGAACGCCCTTGAACTAGAGCCGCATATGGATAAGAAAGGAAATGCCAGGAATTATAAGCAATGTTGTTAAAGTAGAATTACTATTTATTTATGGCACTGGGGATGGAACCCAGGGCATTCTACCTCTGAACTATACCCCCAGCCCTATTTTATATTAATTTGGGAACAGGGTCACACTAGGTTGATGAGAGTCTCACTACTTGCTGAGACTGTCCTTGAACCTATGATCCTCCTGTCTCAGCCTCCTAAGTACTAAGATTACAAGTGTGCTCCAGCACACCGGCGATTAGAATTACCTTTTAACGTTAATTCTATTTCTTTTGGTAAGGTAGCATCAGATGGGAAAAGCTATTGAATTGTTCCCCTGGTCTCCTGTAAGAATGATTCAGTCCACTGCCACAGCGCAGTCAGCAGAGCAGTGCCCAAGGTCTCTATTCTCTGCTAGCTCATGCTGTGCCAAGTGCCTCAGGGTAGCCTTCTGGACACCTTAGTGAGCCCAGCCAAATTAGTTGGGCTGTCGCCCTCGGCGGTGGAGGTCATGCGTGCACCTCGTCAGGTGCATGTGTCACAGCACTGAGAAAGTGTGAACCTTGGGCGTGGACATTAGGACTGGGCTGTGAACCTGCTATGTGTACAGGCAGCTGCTGGGCCATTACTCAGAGGCCATTACTCAGAGGCCCAAGGCGGCCAAGCTCTCCTCCACTCAGTCCTGCCTGACACTGCACTGTTCTCTTCTGCCACTTGGAGGCAGTGTAACGTAGCACTTGCAAGCACAGACGTGCCACAGGCTCTGTGACCCTGGACTAGTAAGTGCCTCAGTTTCCTGCCTTGTGAAACGAGAAGAATAATAGCAATCCTATCATAGGATTGTTGCGAAGATGAAAATGAGTTGATTATATGAAAGACGTAACAAACAGTCTTGGGATGTTTGCTGATATTACTCTCAAATTTTTAAACTCAAAATAGAATCTGCCTCAGGAAAAAAAGTGTCAAAACCATCAGTGTGCACGTGTCTGTGGCCTTACCTCTAGATGCAGAAAACAGAAGGCACTCCTTCCCCACCACTGTTTACTGAGAGCTCATCTGTGGCCCACTTTTCTGGTCCTTTCTCCTGGACCCTCCATAAGAATCCCATTTTGTCCAATGAAAACTAAGATTTAAAAAAAATAGATGGGCCTGGTGGTACATGTTTGTAATCCTAGTACTTGGGAGGCTGAGACAGGAGGATTATAGGTTCGAGGCCAGCTTCAGCAACTTATCAAGACCCTGTTTCAAAATAAAAAATAATATAGGGTTGGGGGTGTAGCTCAGAGGTAGAATGCCTCCAGGTTCAATCTCCAGTACCAAAAAAAACAAAAACAAAAACAAAAAGATAGCATGTGCCTTGTGTGGTGGTGCATGCCTGTAATCCTAGTACTTGGGAGGCTAAGATAGGAGGAGTGCAGGTTCGAGGCCAGCCTGGGCAACTTAGTGAGACCCAGTCTCAAAATAAAAAGGGCTGGAGGTTTAGCTTAGTGGTAGAATACCCCTGGGTTCAATCTGCAGTACAAAAAGAGAGAGAGAAGCCGGGCGTGGTGGCACACGCTTGTAATCCCAGTACTTGGGAGGCTGAGACAGGAGGATCGCAGGTTCACGGCCAGCCTCAGCAACTTGTGAGGCCCTCCGCAACTTAGTGAGACCCTGTTTCAAAATAAAGAATAAAAAAATAGGGCTGGGGGTGTAGCTAAGAGGTAGACTACCCCTGGATTCAATCCCCAGTACTGCCAAAAAGAGAGAGAGAGAGAGAGAGAGAGAGAGAGAGAGAAAGAAAAGAAAAAGAAAGGAATAAATGTAATACAAAAACCTGTCTGCCCCACAGAACAGGCAGAGCTGAGCTGGCTGAGGCAGAGTGAGGCGCCTGGAGCCCATTTTGGGGGTGGGGTGGGGCAGCTGGTCCTGCCTTCCCATCCATCTGGCCAGCGCTAGGGCGGATGTGCTGATGCTCAGGTGTAATGAATGTGCCCTTTTGCCCTTGTCTTCCTCTTTGAACTCGATGCCGAGCAGGAAACTGAAGGACGTCCCATTACTGCCCTCCCTGGATTATGAGAAGCTGAAGAAGGATTTGGTCTGGGGGAGTGACCGCTTGAAAGCCGTCTTGTTGCAGGCTCTGCGCTGGGTATGAACTTTCCCTTGAAGTTAAAAAACAAAAACCGAAAGAAAACCCCAGGGCTGGTTTTCTTGGCTGTCTACCGTGCTTGTATCTTATGACCCCTCTACTGGAAATCTTTTTTCCTGCTGCCTGATACCACCAAGAACTGAAGTTAAAAAGCAGCTCCTGAAGGTGGCCTCGGCCTCTCTCTAAAAACCCTACGTTGACACCAGTCGCCCTGACCTTCACACTACGCGACAGTGAGCTGCAGTTCCACGGCTCGGGAGCTCCCCTGCCATCTGGCCCTTTCCTGGTCAGGAGCCACATGTCAGAGCGTGCAGCCAGGCCCGCGGCAACTCCACAGAGACCCCTGTATCCAGGTGTTCTCAGGCAGCCACGCTGGGCAGATCTCAAGGGCAAGCACTGATGGGTCTTTCTGGGAAGGAAAGCGTTGTCTCAGTTGTCACTGTCCTCCCCCATCTTCAGGCAGTTGGTTCTCAAGCTAGAGCCCCCACACACACAACCTTTATTCTGTCTGTATGTCTGTCTGTCTATCTATCTATCATATCTATCTATCTATCTATCTATCTATCATGTATTTATCTAATCTATCTATCATCTATATCTATCTATCTATCATCTATCATCTATCATCTATCTATCGTCTATCTATCATCTATTGTGGTACTGGGGAATCCAACCCAAGACTTCATATATGCCTAGCAAGCACTCTACCACTGAGCTACATCTCCAGCCCTCTCAGACCCCTTTACACTCTCAAAAAAGACTGAGGACATGCCGGGTGTGGTGACGCACGCTTGTAATCCCAGTACTTGGGAGGCTGAGACTGGAGGATCCGGGTTCATGGCCAGCCTCAGCTACTTAGTGAGGCCTTTGCAACTTAGTAAGACCCTGTTTCAAAATAAAGAATAAAAATTAGGACTGGGGGTGTAGCTCAGAGGTAGAATGCCCCTGGGTTCAATCCCCAGTGCCAAAAAAAAGCAAAAAAAAAAAAAGCAAAAATGACTGAGGACCATAAAGAGCTTTTGTTTATATGACTTTTGTCTACCAATATTCACAGTATTAGAATTAAAATGGAGAAAACTTAAAATATATGCTTATTAGTTCATGTAAAATGAATAATAAACAATGTGTTAACATAAATTAATAAACAATGTGTTAAGATAAATAGCACCTTTTTATGAAAATAACTATTTTACAACAAACACAATTAGCGAGAAGGATAGTATTGTTTTACACTTTTGCAGGTTTCTTTACTGTCTGGCTTAATGGAGGACAGCCGGATTCTCATACCTGCTTCTGCATTCGATTTGCCTCAGTATCACTCTTCATATAGTCACTGAGAGATTGATCATGAAAATAGCAAATCATATCTTGGTATTTTATAAAAGTAATGTGTCCTTATAGATACCTTGGAAGGGTTTTGGGAACCCTGGGGTTCCCTGAACTATACTTTGAGAACTGCTGGCGTAAGCCAACGATAGTTGGCCATTTAACTGAACGATGCATTCTAACACCCAGCATTTTTGTCAAATCCCTTGGTGGATCCCCTAATTTCAGAGTATCTTTTTATTTTTTTTGCGGTACCGGGGGTTGAACCCAGGGGCGTTCTACCTCCGCGCTACACCCCCAGCCCTAATTTTTTTTATACTTTATTTTGAAACCGGGTCTCACGAAGTTGCAGAGGGCCTCACTAGGTAGAGAGAGAGAGAGAGAGAGAGAGAGAGAGAGAGCTGAGGCTGGCCACGAACCGAGATCCTCCGGTCTCCGCCTCCCAAAGTACTGGGATTACAAGCGTGCGCCACCATGCCCAACTCAGAGTATCTTGACATCGGAACTCTTTAAGCAATTTCCCATCTCTGGATAGAAACACTTCCCCTCCCTGGCGCTCTGGTGTCTGGGCGTTGGTCCTGAACATGTCTTGACATGTACTTAGAGAACACACCCAGGCTGGGGGGGCCGCCCTGTGGTCAGGCCCTGGTGTCCGCTCTGGTTCTGTTGGGGGCAGTGGACCTGGGCGGCTGGAGCAGCCCGAGAGATCTCAGGGGCCGTCCACACCCTGGCTCCCAGCCTGGTGCTCAGGTCGGCACTCACCTCCGCCTGGCCCTTAGCTCGCCACCCGGCGCCTGCTGTCTGTCTGAGCTGCTCCTGAGCCTCTTGCTGAGACAGGGCATTCCCTTGCTGAGAGACCTACAGCTTCACAGAATCACCAGGAAAGTACGCAGGTTTCTTACGTCTGCGTCCCCCTGCAGCACCCCACCCGGCCCCTCGCCCCTGCCTCAGTGAGCCTGACAGCGGGCGGCAGCTCCCCATGTGGCATTTTCCGCCATCTCCTCAGTGGAGTCCCCCCTTGCCTTCAGGGCCCGCCCGCATCCTGCCTCCCCCGAGGCCTTCCGGTTCTCCTGGCAGTTCTGTGGAGTCCACCACCTTGGCCTGGCCGTTGCCCACAGAGCACCAGCATGTTCTTCACACACCCAGGAGCAGGGCCCGCAGCCTCAGGATGTTTATCTAGGAAGGCTTTCCTGCAAAAATAAGCACCTCTGCTCACTTCTGTTATACACCTGTGCACACCTGTGTGTATACACACATTTCACATGCCCCCTACACAGAAGCCTTTCCCTCCATTACAGACATCACGTAAATTCACCCAACAACATAACCGACTTACTGGCTTTGCAGTCTACCAAATTCTAACCAGCCACCTCTTACACACACACACACATCAATCAATCAATCTCTATAGGATAACATAGAGTCTAATTTGTTGGCATAGCCAGGCGTGGTGGCACACATAATCGAAGTACTTGGGATGCTGAGACAGGAGGATCGCAGGTTCAAAGCCAGCCTCAGCTACTTAGGCTCTCCGCAACTTAGCGAGACCCTGTTTCAAAATAAAGAATAAGAAATAGGGCTGGGGGTGTAGCTCAGAGGTAGAATGCCCCTGGGTTCAATCCCCAGTATCACAAAAATAAATAAATAAAAAAAATAAAATAGGGGTGGAGGTTTAGCTCAGAGGTAAAATGTCCCTGGGTTCAATTCCCAGTAAGTAACACACACACACACACACACACACACACACATGCACGCACGCACACACACACCCTCTGCCATATGAACTCTTTCTCCACCTTACGACTTACGTCCTGTTACTTTGGCTTTCTTTCCCTCCAGCGCTTGACCACGTCCCATCCTGGAGAGCAGAGGGAGACGGTGCTGCAGGCCTACATCAGCAATGACCTCTTGGACTGTCACAGCCACAACCAGGTCGGTAAGCGGTGGGCAGAGCTCAGTCAGGGCCTTCGATCCAACCTTAGCAGGCAGGGAAGCTTCCATTTCCCCGCACAATGTCTGCACAGTGACATGGTGACCGTGTGACCATGTGTCCGCCTTGAGCTTGTTGGCGAGTGAGATGGTTGTTCACCCTGGACAGTGGCCTCCTTTCTGCTTCTAGTGAAGAGTCTCGAGCCGCTGGAATGACTTGCTTCATCTCTGCAGCTCTTTCTGCCATATTTCCTCTTCTCAAATCCCCAACTCTCCCTCTTCCCACTGCTTACCACAAGTCCTGCAAACTGAGGCGGGTAAGCAAATACAGGCCCAGATGGGAAAAAAATGAGTTTGCCTACGCCCCTGTACTTCTAGGTTGTCCCCCCTTTCCCTTCATAAAGAAGTAACCACTATCCTGGCTTTTGAAAACTGTGGTAAAACATAGATAACATAAAAATTTACCATCTTAACCATTTCTCAGTGTACGGGTCAGTGGTATAAAATATATTCATAAGCCATTGCCTTCAAACATTTCCATAAAGAACCCTCTCTCTCCATGATTTGGACCGTGATAAGTAACTCATATAAGTGGAATGGTACAGTATTTGGCTCTTTTTTTGTGACTGGCCTATCTCACTGAGCATAATGTCTTCAAGGTTCATCTATTCTGTGGGTTCATCTATTCCTTCCCTCCCTCCCTCTCTCCCTCCTTCCCTCCCTCCCTCTCGCCTTCCTTCCTCTTGCTATGTTGCCCAGCTGGTCTCAAACTCCTGCCTCAAGAGGTCCCCCTGCCTCAGCCTCCTCTGTAGCTATATAGGCATATGTCACCGTGCCTGGTTTTGTATTTGGGCTTTTGTGTGTGTTGTGGGGGGTACTGGAGATTGAACCCAGAGGAATTCTACCTCTGAGCTACACCCCCAGACCAATTTTATTTCTTATTTGGAAATACAAGGCTAGCTTTGAACCTGCGATCCTCCATCTTAGCCTTCCAAGTACTGGGATTACAGGCATGTGCCACCACACCTGGCCATATTTTGGCTTTTAAGATCACCTGGTCTACTTCCGGTTCTCAGGATTTGATCCCATTAGAACATTTCTGCAGGGTGAAAAGACTGTCCACAGCAGATCCACGCAGCTGGGCGTGGAAGGAGGAGGCGGAACTTCATCAGTACGTGGTCCAGGATGTCCAAGTGCAGACAGGATCCTGGGCTCATCTCACCAGGCATTTTGTACTGTTTCAAAGTATGGTCCCTGGTGGGCTACTTTGGAATACTGGCAGCATTTACTAAAACCACACACCCTATGTCCTAGTAAAACCACTTCTGGGTATAACCCCAACAGAAATGTGTCTGTATGTTCTCTCAGAAACGTACAAGAGTGTTCATGATGGTACTACTTATAAGATCCCAAACACTGGCTACAGCCCAAATATCCATCAACAGTAGATTTGTAAAATGAGATACATAGAGCCACGAGGAGAAACACACAGAACATGGAGGAATCTCACAAACACCATGTTGAGTGAAATGGTCAGGCGCGAAAGAATATGTAATGCACAGTTTCACTTGTAGAAAATTCAAAAACAGAGCCAGGCATGGTGGCTCGTAATCCCAGTACTTGGGAGGCTGAAGCAGGAGGATTACATGTTCGCGGCCAGCCTCAGCTACTTAGTGAGGCCCTCTGCAACTTAGTGAGACCCTGTTTCAAAAAAAGAATAAAAATAGGGCTGGGGGTGTAGTCAGAGGTAGAAGCCCCTGGGTTCAATCCCCAGTACTGCCAAAAAAAAAAAGTAAAAAATAGGCAAAGACTGTTCAGGGAGAAGAAAACTAAAAGTAAATACAAAGTTTGTCAGTAATATCCTCAAAGAAGCTGTTCTATCCATGAAATAAGAGAACATTATAAAACGTTAACAACAACTAAAAAACCCCAGAAATGTTGAAAAATAAAAACAATCTCCTAGAAAGTGGATCAAAAAGAAAAAGAAAACATGAGAGAATAGTAAAATAGCTGTAGAATCTGACTGTCTGGCTTTTGCGTTACTCAGCCCCTGTTTTTCTTTACAGTGTGCCTATCTATGTGTGTATCGTAAATATACTGTTGGGTAGGTTATAATCATATCTATGACGTCAGAAGCCAGGAGAAGAATGTTACCCTCAGGTTTTTGTTTTTTTTTTTCAGTACCGGGAATTGAACCCAGGGGCATTCTGCCTCTGAGCTCCACCCCCAGCACTATTTTTTATTCTTTATTTTGAAACAGGGTCTCATTAAGTTGCAGAGGGCCTCACTAAGTAGCTGAGGCTGGCTGCAAACCTGCGATCCTCCTGTCTCAGCCTCCCAAGTACTGGGATTACAAGTGTGCGCCACCATGCCCGGTTTACCCTCAGTTTTGAAGGGGCTGGGAAGGGCGGCTGGGGCTGTGAAAATGTCCTGTTTTTCAACCTGGTTACTTATTACCCACAAGTTGTTTTTTGTTGTTGTTTGTTTTTGTTTTTGTTTTGTGGTACTAGGAATTGAATCCAGGGGCATTCTACCTCTGAGCTACACTCTCAGCTCTATTTTATTTTTTTATTTTGAAACAGGGTCCCGCTAGGTTGCAGAGGGCCTCACTGAATAGCTGAGGGTGTTTACTTTGTGAAAACTCATCCAGCTGTGCATTATGGCCTGTGCAATTTTCTGTATAATTGTTATACTTCAGTAAAGACTATCTAAATATAGATGGCGTACAGGAAGCAGGCACTTTGGGGACGGTGGCCTTCAACCCACCCGCCTCTTGAGTCAGTTCAGTTCCCTCCTGACCAGGAGCCCCTGCATCAGTGCAGAGCTGCCGCCCAGGACTCTCCACTTAACGTGCGCCGATCCCTGTCCCCTCTCCCTGAAGTGGAGCTCGGTTTCCAGTCCCCCACGTTGTCTTCTTTATTCGCCTATTCTCGCAGTTGGTGGAGAACATCTTCTAGTAATAGCTTCTAGAGGAAGAATACATGGGCAGTATGTTTTTTGAGATCATGTATGGTCTGAATGAAAATGTCTTTATTCTTTGGATAGAATTTTAGGTTGGGTTCCAATTTGTGGGGTTTTTTTTTTTTGGTTCTGGGGATTAAACCCAAGGGTGCTCTACCACTGAGCTGTACCCCTAAACCCCAGCACTTTTTTTTTGGTACTGGAGATTGAATCCAGGGGCATTCCACCTCCAAGCTACACCCCCAGCCCTTTTTATTTTTTATTTTGAAACAGGGTCTCACTAAATTGCTGGGGCTGGCCTCGAACCTGCAATCCTTCTGTCTCAGCTTCCCAAGTACTGGGATCGCAGGCGTGTACCATGCCTGGTTCTTGTTATCTCTCAAGGAGACCGAAAAGCCTGGGGAGTCCAGTGGATAGAGCTCCAGGAGGGGAGCTGGGTGGACTGTTTACCAGGGACCACTGATTTCAGAATCTAATTCTTTCCCCTGGGGCTGGTCACTGTCCTCTGAGGACAGTCTGGGGGAGGTTGCCAGTGTGCGTGAGCCAATCCTGGGGAGCGGCCTGCAGGCGGCTTTCTGCTCAGCATTCATCCTGCGTTTGGACACTAACCTCTCCCTCCATGTTGGTACAGACCCTGCCCGCCTGGGCCTGGTGTCCTGATCCAGAGACGCTCTGTGTCACCCTCACAACCCTGTGCCCCAGCCCTGTTGGGGCCCCAGCAGCGGCACGATGGCCTCCCACTGCCTCTTTAGCACCTTTCACTCAGTTGTCTGTTTTTCCCAGTTCTTCAGCCTTTTAGGAGTAAGGGACAGAACTTGCCAACGCTGCCTTGAGGTTTGGTCTGGGGCCTGTGCGCCCACTCTCTGCTTGTGTTATTGTCACTTCTCGTTCTGTTGCTTCAGTCCTTACTTTATGTCTTTTTAAAACCCCTTCACTCTAGTCGTGCTGTTGTTGGGAGGGAGCGCGTGGGGCCACCGCTCTAACCTGGAAAAGCGTGGCGACAGCAACATCACTTCCGGTGTGCCCCCCACCCCCGTGCTAAGCGCTTGGCATAGTTCATCCATCCAATTTGTTGTTTTTCAATTTAATTTTTTTGTGTGGAACTGGGGATTAAACCCAGGGGCATTCTACCTCTGAGCTACACCCCCAGCCCTATTTTTAATTCTTTATTTTTGAAACAGGGTCTCACTAAGTTGCGGAGGGCTTCACTAAGTAGTTGAGGCTAGCTGCAAACCCGGATCCTCCGAGCTCAGCCTCCCAACTACTGGGATTACAAGTGTGCACCACCACCACGCCCAGCTATTATTCTTTATTTTGAAACAGGGTCTCGCTAAGTTGCAGAGGGCCTCACTAAGTAGCTGAGGCTGGCCGCGAACCTGCTGTCCTCCTGTCTCAGCCTCCCAAATACTGGGATTATAAGTGTGCACCACCATGCCCGGCTTAATTTTATTTATTTATTTATTTATTTTGGTGCTGGGGGTTGAACCCAGGGGCATTCTACCTCTGAACCACACCCCCAGGACCTTTAAAAAATTGTTTTTAATCTTGAAATAGGGTCACAGTAAGTTGCTGAGGCTGGCCTTGAACCTGTGATCTTCCTGTCTCAGCCTCCCAAGTACTGGAATTACAGCATGCACACCTGGTTAATCCATTCAATTCAGATGTCTGGGGGAAATTCTGCCAAGTCTCATCATGTATCAGTTGGAAATGAAGACTTCCAGAAGAAATGTCTGTTTTCCCCCTGGCAAACGCAGGAGAGGAAGGGACTACCAGAGCTGCCGAGGAGGCCTCTGTCTCTCCGTCCCCTCACGTGGTTCTTTGTCCTCTCCTGTCACTTGTCCCCACAGAGAAGCGTGCTGCAGTTGCTGTACTCCAAGAGCGAGGTGGTGCGGCAGTACATGGCCAGGCTCATCAACGCTCTGGCGTCGCTAGCAGAAGGTGAGAAGCTTTTCCTCAGAGCTCAGCGGGGAAGCGTTTTTTTCCTTTGAAAAGGACGTTTTCCCCACGTCTTAATGATGATATGTTTCCTCGTGTTATCACTACTCATCTGAAGTCTTTCCTGTCACGTTGCTTCTGTTTCTGTCCGAGCACATGTTGCAGCTTTTGGAGTTTACTTTGTAATCCTTCTGGTTTTGTAACAGTACTGTCTAGGTTGCTTTCAGGTATATAACAGGTAATACTTTTTCTATAGTTTCCTACTTAAGGCAGAATAAGGCTGGTGAAGCAATTAAAGCTGATTTCAGTAAGCATCGTGCCATTTCCTTCAATAGAATCAAATCTCTTAAACGATCAAAGGATTAGAAAATTCCAAAAATAGCATGCCACCCTAACTGAATTCAAAATGATTTTACAAAGGGCCCTTATTTCCCATAAATTCTTATTTGTTTGAGCTCTTTTTAATGTGAACAAAAGGAGTTTTCAAATTAGGAAAACATGATACTCCAAAAATTTGTTTCTTTTGTTCATCATTCCATCCCTTGGGCAGACATTTATTATAAGCCAGGGTATGGGCTGAGGACCATTCATCTGATAATCCTGTTGAAACTTATGTCCAAAATTTGTGTCTCTGTATCAGTACAGCAGTCCACACTAGGTGGGTCACCATGCTGGGCTTATCATAGGGTCCCAGGGATGGCTCCCCCTTCTCCAGGCCCTGGGCCTGTTCAGAGGACGAGGGAGTGTGGCCAGAAGCACTCCTTGACTGCCTCTATTGTAAAGGCCAAGGGCTCATAACACAGACTCACCCCCTTTTCTCCTTACACATCTAACTGTTGGGTTCAGTATTTCAGGCAAATGAAGGACACGGTGACAGATTGTGTTAAGCTTACAGGAAGAGTGGTTTCTATTCATTAGATAGTTGATTGAATAAAACCAATTTTTTGTTGTTGTTTGGTACTGGGGATGGAACCCAGGGGCCTCTACATCTGAGCTACACCTCCAGACCTATTTTATTTTTTATTTGGAAACAGGGTCTCACTAAGTTGAGGAGGGCCTCACTAAGTTGAGATCCTGAGATCGAACCTGAGATCCTCCTGTAAAACCAATTTTTGAAGAAAAACACTTTAATACTTTCCTTTAGAACATAAAATTATCCAATATGCAGACAAAGTTGTTTGTGTTGTATGCAAAATTTTCAGAGACTGGCTTTGGAGCATGCAAGATTAATTCTTCCCATCTGCCCCTGTTTCATCCCTGGCTTCTTATTAGGTCGCCTCTACCTTGCCCAGAACACAAAGGTGCTGCGGATGCTGGAGGGGAGGCTGAAGGACGAGGACAAGGACATCATCACCCGGGAGAATATTCTTGGGGCCTTGCAGAAGTTCAGCCTCAGGTGAAGTCTCACTGGGCTATTTATTTACTTATTGCCATTATTTATTGCTTATTTAATTCCCAGGATCATCTAGGAGGCAGATGACATTTTTCTGCTAACACTTAGGAGAGGTTGGGTGACTTAGAAAGGTTACCTCTGATCTACCAGACTGCTGGGGATGGAGGAAAGCGTGACAGCGAAGGCACCGCTGTCCCCTCCAATGGACATCGGCGATGGCCATTAGGTCAGTAGTGCCAGCCATTGCTGCACTGTATCTAGGGCCACGGGCAAGGTTTAGAGGGAACACGTGAGCAGTCTTCAAGCTGCTCCTCCTCCCTTGTGAGCTGCACACGCAAGTGTGACTGGTGGGCTGTGGGCTCAGGGCCGGGGCCTCCTGGCTCCTCGTGGGTACGTCCTAGCAACCCACGCCTCATCTCAGCCGCAACCCCATCATGACTTGCAAGGTCCACATCAGAAATTTAAAAATCAGATGCTTCTGGAACCACGTCTGATGTCCTCCTAGAGCTTTTTATAAATTGATGGCTTATTGAGGTGTACTTTAATACCTTAAAATTCACCATCTTGCCGGGCATGGTGGCGCACGCTTGTAATCCCAGTACTTGGGAGGTAGAGACCGGAGGATCCAGGTTCACAGCTAGCCTCAGCTCTCTCTCTCTCTCTCTCCCCCCCGTCTCTCTCTCTCTCTCTCTCTCTCTCTCTCTCTCTCTCTCTCTCTCTACTTAGTGAG
>PVJS01031318.1:0-13570 GCA_004027185.1 Glis glis | reverse complement strand
CGAGGCAAAATGAGAAGAAGCAACACAGGATGCACTTTAAGGAGAGCAACGATAAGGGTGTTCTTGTCTAAACAAGCTCATATCTAGGTACTGTGGAAGTGGAAAAAGCAGGTTGCAAATTTAAATCCTAAGATCATTCTTTTAACACCCCAAGTGGTACCCAGTGTAACTGGCGACAGGAAGGAATTTCACTCGTGTATTTCTTTTCTTTTCCTTCTTTTTTTTTTTTTTTTTTTGGTACTAGAAATTGAACCCAGGGGCATTCTACCTCTGAGCTACATCCCCAGCCCTTTTTATTTTGAAACAGGGACTCGCTAAGTTGCTGAGGCTGGCCTTGAACCTGCGATCCTCCTGTGTGCCATCACGCCTGGCTCATCCATGTATTTCAATAAACTATTAAAAATATGTGACTTTTTATTTCATATACCTAAATTTTGTCCTTGGGAAAAGAGTAACAAATCTCTAGAAAACATACCTAAATTTGAATGTTTTCTTTAGGAAGGTCCCCTAATATTTGAGTCTTGGCACCCTAATGTATGGGCCCATTCTTTGTCAGCAATTCTTTCTGGAGATGTATTGGCACAAAGAAGGAAGAGAAAGGTGGCAGATGTGGGTGGGAGAGGAACAATGGGGCAGGCAGAGGAAGCTCCTGTGGATGAGCCCCAGCACCCTGAGGCCAGGTGGTGGGTGGGCAGGGCCTGTCCTCCACACTTTGGGGCAGCACCTTGGGGGTGGGTGTTCCAGGTGACCGCACCCCCGGGTTCTCCTGTTGAGCCCCTGCTACCTCACAGGCAGGATAGAAATCAAATGAAAGACAGAGGCCAGGCCTAGATGAGCCATTGAAGCCAGGGACCCTTCATGGGTGTCCAGCCAGTATGGTCACCCAGGGCCCTGCTTAGGGGGGCCTGTACTTGGTGTCGCCTTCTGCTATTGCTGCCTTGAAATTCTTAAGTTTTGAACACGGACCTCATGTTTCCATTTTGCACTGGGCCCTGCAAATCGTGTAGTGGTCTTGATTACTGAGCTTTTTTGTGCCCTCTTGAATTTTCTGTCGGAGGCACGAGCCTCACTGCCTCCCCCAGCTCCTGTTAAGGCCCTTCTCTCTGAAAAACGCGTCTGCAGCTCCGCAGGGCACTCTGCCTGTGGCTTCCTGATGTCTGTGGAGCCCTGAAGACACCGGAGGGGTGTCCTCTAGAGCTGCCCAGGACAGGACCCAACCCAGGACCCCCAGCCCTCAAATTCCGTCCTGGGTGTGGCTTCCTCCTGGGGGATCGTGGGGGCCGGCAGGGTCCCCTCCTGCAAGCTGCCGTGTGGACACAGTGCACTGGCCACACGTCGCCGACCACTGCATAAATGAATGTGTCCACAACTACGTGTGACCAGCCAAACAGTGAGCTTTCCTTGGTGCTCTGTCCTTACATGTTTGAAAGAAGATACCGGTGGGACCCGTGGGTACACCGCAACAGATGATCCGGTAAGGGTGTTCTTCCTGAGCTTAGCCTGAAACAGAGGCCACACTATCTGACCCTCCCAAGTTAGGCAGTCTTTGCCTGGAGCTAGGGTCAGCTCGGGTCACCTGGGTGGGAAGGTATACTCAAAGGAGACCGGGTGACTGCTGGCCAGCCCGCAGTCACCACATGGCCATCACGGTCAAGGAGGGCGACTGCACAGGGGGTCAGGTCCTTCACAGAGCTCAAGCGCGGTGCACACCCGCCGCCAAAGGTCGGGGTGCGCGTGCACACCTACTGCGCTGCTCTAGCGCACGGCTCCTGAGCCCCAGAGCCGGGGCAGGAAGGCGGCGGGGCAGCCGCGGGCCTGCAGCCAGAGAGGGCGCCGCACAGCGCGGAGGGCCTCCGCGTCCGGGACCTCAGATGGTACGGCCCGCGCTCCCCGCCTGAGCGGCGAATGGTTCCGCCCGGCTCCGCGCACCTCTCCGGGACTGCAGAGGAGCCAGCGGGGGGCGTGGCGCGCCCGAGGCCACGCCTCCCTGCTGGTCGGAGGCGGGAAGCTCGGCCTCCGGGGCGGGGCCGGCCGCTCCTCGCGCCCGGGCGAGGCCGGCGGGGGCGGGGCCTGGCGGCGGGCGCGAGGCGGGGCGGGGCCGACCTCCGCCCCACCCCCGCGGAGGCCACGCCCCGCGCCCGCCGCCGCGCAGGGCGGGGGCGGGGCCCATCCCCAGCAGGCCCCGCCCCCGCGGTGAATATTGATGCGGCGCGCGTCGGCGTCGCCCTCCTCCCATTGAGCGAGGCTGTGTCGCGTGGCCCGGCGTCGGCGTGACGGTTGGACGCGGGCGCGGCACTGCGGGTCCCGATTGCTGCAGCCGCTTGTCAGTGTGATGAAGATTGGCACCCAGGTAAGCTGTCACTCAACCGCTCCGCCGCCGCCGCCGCCGCTCCGCCGCCGCCGTCCCTATCAATCACACCGGCCGCGGCCGCCGCTCCGCAGCGCTGCGCGCTCGGGCCGGCGGGCGAGCGGGCGGGCGGCGCCGGGGCCGCACTGGACCGCCGCCGGGCGGGGGCGGGGGCGGGGGCGGGAGGGGAGCGCGGCCGGGGAGGGGGCGCGGGCGGCCGCGGCGCGGGGGCGCGCCCGGCCTGTTTCCCTGGGTGGCTTCAGGGACGCGGAAATTTCTGGAAGGCGCCGCGGCCGCCGCGCGGGGCCCGCTCGAGGCGCGCGCTCCCAACCGTCCCTCGAGCGCGGCGCGCGCCCTGCGCGGGCGGCGGGGGCGGCGGGGGCGCGCCGGGCGGCGGCGGGGCGCGGGGGCGCGCGGGGCGGGCCGGGCCGGGGGCGGGCCGAGGACCGGGCGGAGGGCCGGGCCGGGCCGGGCCGGGCCGGGCCGGGCGCGGGGCGGGAAGATGGCGGCGGGGTCCCGGGCGGCCTCGGCGCCGGGGGTCCGTGAGCCCGCGGGAGGGCTGGGGTCCGCCTTCCCGGGATGGCTTCCCGCGCGTTCCTTAGGTGAAGCAGCTCGTTCGAGATAGCTGCTTCGAAGTGTTTGGCACGGTGGGCCCCCTCCGAGGAGGTCACGTTCCTTTTGAGGGAGATCGTGTCACTTAAGAAAATTTGAGAAAAACGGGACTGCTTCATTTCATCCTGGTGCTGTTGAGATGCGTCCCTTGAATCCTGGCCCCGAGACCTGCCGGCTGGGCGCTGCCTGGGTGTTGGGGTTCTGGGGTGCCCTTTGCTGCTGGCGGGGAGGTGTGCAGAGCCGGGAGGGCGCCTGCAGTCCGCAGGTGTGCATTTGCCAAAGTGGATCGCAGGCGTGCGCAAGTCGGGCGGGTTTGACATAGGTGAGGGGTGCTAACTTAGGTTGAGTTCGCTTCTTGTAAAAGTAAACGCTTTTTCCTGAAGACGCGGGTACTTTCCACTGAAGGATGGAAGAACCCCCCGACTTTAGGCCTCATTTCATGATACTGAAGAAAGGAGCTTCCTCTAAAAATTATCAGGATGAATTTGGGTGGAATGGGAATGTGTTTGCCAGTACGCTTATGGATGACTCGCTCGAACCTGGTTGATTTGGAAGGTGGCAGACGAGTCGCCTGCTCCTGAATATATTTGGTGTGGAGAGTGATCTGTGGGTCCTGCAGCCGGGATAGGTCGGTGAATCTGAAATGCACCATTGTGCTTCTCCCACTAAAGAATGCTCGCGGTTCCTAGAGGTGCAGTGCCTTCTTACCAGGGCAGCTGGAGTTGAAGCATTTCAGAGAGTTAAGTGTGCTTAGAAATGAGGAAGTGTGGCTAGGGAGGGATAGCTTGTTTCAAAGATTAAGTCCTTGCTTCTGATTTAAGTGTCCCCAGGTTACCCGGTGAAAGATCTGGGAGTCCTGACCTTTTAGTTTACATCATTACGTTTCTGTGACAGTGTATTCTAACTTTGGGAAAGTCCTGCTGTGACTAGTAGAAATAGAAAGTTACTACTTGAGTAGTAACATTGTTCTAACATTCTATTTACAATGTTTGCTTTTTGTTGCAAATTTCACTTTCTAAACCTGAAACTTAAGTAGAAAAGCCAGAAACTGCTGTAAAGTGATGCGAAAATGTAGATCTAGGGGCCTTAACTCCCCAGAATAAAGTAGGACCCAGAGGCCGGAGGTAGCCGGGCATGGTGGCACATGCTTATAATCCCAGTACTTGGGAGGCTGAGACCGGAGGATTCGGGTTTGCCGCCAGCCTCAGCTACTTAGTGAGGCTCTCTGCAACTTAGTGAAACCCTGTTTCAGCATAAAGAATAAAAAATAGGGCTGGGGGTGTAGGTTGGAGGTAGAATGCCCCTGGGTTCAATCCCCAGTACAGCAAAAAAAAAAAAAAAGACAAAGTAGGATCAAGAAAAGGACCAGTGATACTGAAATGCAATCATCAAAATACTGAACCAAACTGTTGATAGAGTGTCTGAGCTCCTACATAACAGGCTGAGCAGTGGCTTTGGAAGTATTATTAGATGTCCCTGACCGCTTGAACGCTTTGTGAACAGACCTGCTGTCGTCCATCCTGCTGAAAGTCCAGGGTGTATCTTCTTTCATCACTGAAGAAGTGCTACATTTCAGCTGGAAGTTACTGCAAATAAAGAGGTTTTTGTTTTGTTTTGTTTTTTCCCCTTCTTTCATTCGGTTTCAGATACCAAGTTAAGAACTTCACTAGAAGTCCATGTACTCTCAGCCCATCTCTTGTTAAGAATATGGATGGATGTCTTTTTTCCCTCCCTCTTTCACTGTTTTATCAATGGGAGT
The DNA here is from genome assembly GCA_004027185.1 of Glis glis. Taxonomy (NCBI): domain Eukaryota; kingdom Metazoa; phylum Chordata; class Mammalia; order Rodentia; family Gliridae; genus Glis; species Glis glis. The sequence continues at coordinate 8,852 of PVJS01031318.1, read as the reverse complement.
GTAATAGGAAATTCAGGTTAGGACTGGGGAAGTCAGCCGTTCGGGCCATGGTGAGGGAGCTGTGGCTGCTGGCGAGGCTGTCTCTCACTGGTCGTGCTGCCGAGTAGCTAACTTACTATGATTCTATCTTGTCTAAGCTGTTAAGGAGATGTGTAGAGTGGATGTATGGTGTGCAGAAAGTTCAGTCTGGACACTGATTGAATGAACATTTGAGGGCTGGGGGCGTGGTCATTTGGTGGTGGGAAGCATCTACAGTCCTGGCCACAAAGGCTGCTGAGCGGCCTGCTAACGAGAGTGGGTGCCAGGCACCTAGCCTGCTGTCTGCCCTCTGTGGGTGAATGGTAGCCCCTTGTTTCAGTTTTTCTGCCCCTGCTAGTTGAGTTATTTTCGAAAATTCACACAGAATGCAGTGTGGTATTATAGCCAATGTGTTGTCCGACCTGTGGTTTAAAACTCTTGTTTCTCTGAAGCCCTGTGGTCCTGAGGACATGCCTCAGGGGCTTGGGAAGGGGATGGAGCAGCTTCTTAATTCTAAGGTTTTGGGGGGATAAAGGTCTACAGCTTTTTCTTTTTTTTTTTTTTTGCGGTACTGGGAATTGAACCTGGGCGTTCTACCTCCAAGCTACACCCCCAGCCTTGTTTTATTCTTTATTTTGAAACAGGGTCTAAGTTGCGGAGGGCCTCACAAGTTATTGAGGCTGTCCTTCAACCTGCGATCTTCCTGTCTCAGCCTCCCAAGTACTGGGATTATAAACATTCACCACCACTCAGGATGTACACTCAGGATGTAGCTCAGCGGTAGAGTGTACACTAAGCATGTGCAAAACCCTGGGTTCAACATATAGTGCTCCTCCCCCAAAGATTCATTTTTATTCTCTTGGGCCTCTCTTTAAAAAAATATGGTGACCTGACAGGTCAAGCTACCAGACCCTGCCTTCTCTCCTTAGGGTAAAGCTGCTCAGTGTAGATTGTTAGCCCCTGTGTGTTGGGGGGGTAATTTCTGCTCAGGGTGATCCGGTCACCCTAAAGGCATGTGTTATTTGGCCCACCCTCTAGCAGAGGGCAGCCATCTCCTAGGGAGGCTGCAGAAGATCCAGCTGCCCACCACTGTTCTTGGCCTTCCCCAGGAAATTGAGCTGCTGCTCTCTGCTGTCTGCTCCTTGCTGCACACTAACTCCCTTGCAGCTTGGGACCCACCCAGCTTGACCTCCTGGCCTTTCTCAGTCCCCAGATCTACCTGCTGCATCCTCTTTCCTTTCCCTGATACACACCTTGGAGAGAGACTGATCAAGCTCTCTCCCTGCACACTGCCTCCCAGGCACTGACCTGTGGGCTGGGTCTGGCCTCAAGGCTGGAGGGCTCCTGGTTCAGTGAGGGGCCAGGTTGGGCTTCTGCACCTATGCAACACTCTCTTTGTTTTTTTTTTGCCTGTGGTACTGGGGATTGAATCCTGGGCCTTGAGCATGCTAGGCAAACACACTACCACTGAGCTACATTCCCAGCACAGCAATACCCTCTTAACAGGGCCTGCAGTTGAGGCGGGTCAGTCTGGCTGTGATTGGTAGGTACTGTGCTTGTAATTTCTAGTACAGTGTGATCAGACTTCTTCAAAAATAATGCCTCCACGAGAGCTTGCTAAGCACTCTATGTTTTTTTGTTGTCTGAGCTGTTTATGAAGATTCTCTCTTTCTCTTGCATTAGATGAAATTAAGGATTTAACTTTACAGGAAAAAAGAAAGTAATAAATACTAAATTGCTAAACATCACATTCTTTTAAATTTAGTTATGTGTTTATGCATACTTTCTCCAATTTTTATTGATATATATATAACAAAATTTACTGTCCTAACCACTTCTTTTTTTTTTTTTTTTTTTTTTTGAGGTACTGGGGACTGAACCCAGGGGCATTCTACCTCTGAGCTACACCCCCAGCCCTATTTTTTATTCTTTATTTTGAAACAGAGTCTCACTAATTTGCGGAGGGCCTCACTAAGTAACTAAGGCTGGCTGCAAACCCAGATCCTCTGGTCTCAGCCTCCTAAGTACTGGGATTACAAGCGTGCACCACCACGCCGACTTGTCCTAATAACCACTTCTAAGTGTACAGTTCAGTGGCACTGAGTCCATGCATGTTGAAGTACAACCATCTTCAGGATTGTTTTCATCTTGTAAAGCTGAAACTCCATACTCATTAAGCACACTGCCCGTTTCCCCTGTCCCCAGTCTCTGGCCACACCGTCTGCTGTCTCTGAAGCACCGCACATGGATAAGCGGCATCATGGGGTGTTTGTCCTTTTGTGGTTGGCATATTTCACATAGCAAATGTTCATCTGTGTTTCAGCATATGTCAGAATTCCCATCTCTGTAGAAGCGGAATAGTGCTCCACTGTATGTATGCACCGCTTTGTTTATCCGTCCCTCTGTTGATGGACACTTGAGTTCTTCCACCTTTTGGCTATTGTGAAGAATGTGGCAAATGCCTCTTCAAGACCCTGCCTTCTCTTCTTTTGGGTATACACTTGGAAGTGGAATTGCTACACCATGTATTCTATATTTCACTTTTTGAGGAACCACCATACTGTTTTCCACAGTGGCTGCACCGTTGTATATTCCCACCAACAATGTACAAGGATTCCAGTGTATCTGCATCCTCACCAACATGATTTTCTGTTTGTTTGTTTTATTTTTGTGGTGCTGGGGATCGAATCTAGGGCCTCATGCATGCTGGGCAAGTGATCTGCCATTGAGCTATACCCCCAGCCCCAATTTTGTTTTTTTCACAGTAGCTATCCCATTGGGTGTGAGATGGCATCTTATAGTAGTTTTTGATCTGCATTTCCCCAGTGATCAGTGTGATCAGTGAATATATTTTCATGTGCTTATTGGCTGTGTGTGTGTGTGTGTGTGTGTGTGTTTGGTACTGGAGATTGAACCCAGGGACATTCTACCTCCGACCTACACCCCAGCCCTTTTTGATTTTTTGTTTTGAAACAGGGTCTTGCTAGGTTGCTGTGAGTCTCACTATGTTGCTGAGGCTGTGCTCGAATCTGCAGTCCTCCTGTCTCAGCCTACCAAGTACTGGGATTACAGGTGTGCACCACCATGCCCAGCTTATTTTTTATTTTGCAACAAGGTCTCACTAAGTTACTGAGGCTGGCCTTGAACCTGCCATCCTCCTGTCTCAGCCTCCCAAGTATTGGGATTACAGGGTCCTCTACTGCACCTGGCCATTTGTATATTTTCTTTGGAGAAATGTCTATTCAAGTAAGTCCTTTGACCATTTTTGAGTCTATTTGTTTCTGTGCATACATTCTACATATTAATCTGTTAAGCTATTTTGTGTTGTTTTAGTTGGCATTGTTATGTATTTTGTGTGTATTTACATAAATACTTCTCATTTTAAAAACTTAAGATCTCACAATTTTGTGATACTGGGGTTTTTTTTTTCTTTTTATGGTCATGCCCAGTGTGGCAGAGTCTTTTGAGCATTTAGATTTTTATGTTTCCTATTTTCTACCTGAAACTGGTTTTCCTCTGACCCACCAAGCTTGGTGCTAGCCAGGTTGACAAAGAGTGTGGGTCTGAAGGGCAGCAGCTGTGGAAGGGGGGCCTGCTGGGGCCCATTTCTACCGTGCTCTGCCTCTGAGAGCGAGCAGTGTCAAGGAAGAAAGGTTATCACTGGGAAAGGGGCCTTGCTGGGAAGAGTTAGGGTTCCTGTTTTTCTCTTTTTTGGTGCTAGGGATTGAAGCGAGGGCTTTGCACATGCTAAGCACACGCTCCACTACTGAGCTACATCCCGGATCCCTGTTTCTCATAAAACACATTCATTCATCCTTCGCAACAAGGGTTTTAGGAAAGTTGTGCGTGTTGGTTTGCAGTGATGCCCAATGATGGTCATCATCTTGGACAGTTGATATCAATTTAAGTTTACCAGCTATAATAGACTGTCCAGCTCAGAGTTTATTAAATCAGAATCTAAAACCATTAAAATGTCTTGGTTATTAGAGTTTTGCTTTGTCTTTAGTGGACAAATGTGGACTTTGGATTGGAGATACTTTCTTTGTTTTAATAGGATTCAATGTCTGTGATTTTATTTGGATATTGCATTTCAAGTGGCACATCCCCAAGCCTTGTTTGAAAAATAAAGTGATTTCTTGACAAATATTTTCCTCTGAATGAGTTATTTATTGACGGAACATCTCTCTGGGATGGGGAATGAGGCTAGGGTTGAAGACAGATGGACAGCTGACGTGGTTTCTGAACCCCAGTCGACTAAAACTTCACACACAGACACACACCACACACACACAGACACACACCACACACACACACACACACACACACACACACACACACACACACACACACACTGAGCTATAGTGATGTGTAGTGTCCTAAAAGGTATGTTAGGGCCGGGCACGCTTGTAATCCCTGTACTTGGGAGGCTGAGACGGGAGGATCGCAGGTTCACAGCCAGCCTCAGCCCAGCCTTAGTGAGGCTCTCCATAACTTAGTAAGACCCTGTTTCGAAGTAAAGAATAAAAAATAGGGCTGGGGGTGTAGCTTGGAGGTAGAATGCCCCTGGGTTCAATCCCCAGTACCACACACACATACACACACACACACACACACACACACACACAAATATATATATATATGTTAGAGAAGTGTTCTTTTCAAGTATAGAATTTTGTCAGTTTTCTTGTATTCCTTGACAGCTTTCATAGGGTTAGTTTAGGAAAGGATTATCAATTAAGTACTTTTTTCATGCAAGATTAGTAACAAACAAAAGAAAAATCTAGAGGTACAGCTCAGGTTGTCTCCAGTCCTTTTCAGGCTTCATAACTGTCTCTTACGCTGCCTTCGCTCTCTGCAGATACTATAACTGAGCTTGCCCTAGAATGTCTGTGTGGGGATCATGCCTGCTCTCCTTGGACAGCAGCTGGTCCTTTGCGGACTATGGCGTGGAGAGGAACTCGCTGCTCGAGGGCAGAGCGCTGCTCTGTCACCTTGCAATGTGGGAGACTGTGTAGGGAGGCTGTGTAGGGAACACATTTTCCATGGGTTAAAAGAAGTGCAGTTAGGTTTCGTTTTTTTTTTTAAAGGATGACATGTCTCTTCGGACAGCTCTGCTTAGGCTGCGGGTTGGCAAGCTGCAGGCCTGTGGGTCAAATCCCAGTGCTGTTTTTGTATGCCATAGAGCTAAGAATGGCTCATGCATTTTTAAAGAGCTATAAAAAAAGAAAAAGGATATGTAATAAAAATAGTATGTGGCCTACCTAAACCTAAAATATTTACTTTATTGAAAAAGTTATTAGTACCCCCTCCCCATTCTCAAATGAAACAAATCAAAATTGGTATGGATCTAAATGAAATCAATAACTGTTGGGGAAATATGGATAACAAATGAGGAATAGGTAAGATATTTCCCCCCCAGTGGATTTGTACTTTGATATGATGGGTGTTAATGTCATCTTTGTAAAAATAGAGCCTGAAGAAATAGCTCTTATGATTAGCATCATAAGAATACATGTGAGTAAGTGCTAGAGCTCAGCTCTAGAACTCCTTGCCGTGGTGACGCGTTGCCCTGGAGCGCAGGAACCTGCTTTGCTTATGTAGCAGTGATGGCACGTGATTGTTGTACAGACCAGTTGGGATGGGGTGTGGTGATGATTTTAGGTGGCATGAAAGTAACCACCAGATGGCTGAAGACCAGAGAGGAGAAGTAGAACAAAGAAACCCTCGGCAAAAGAGAGTTAAGGAGAAAGAAAAGAAGGAAGCATGCTTGACAAAGTTTAAAAAACAAAAATCTAAGATGATACAAATAGGCCCAAATATATAGGAACCACAATTAACTTGAAAGGATTAAATCAGGTGCTAAAACTGTAGATTTAGTAGAAAATGACATCTGGCTGAGTGTTCTAACATGTAGATGGAGACAAGGGATGGCAAACTGCCCGTCTAACCAGAGGAAAGCAGGCAGCGCGAGGTCACCGTCCGACCAGGCTGGACGCAGGGTGGCAGCGCTGCACAGAGGGCTCCCCTGAAGGAGAGGAGAAAAGCAGCTCAGGGTTACCCAGGTACCCCTCAAAGGTACAGATGAGACTCTTGAACTTTCTATATCTCACAGCACAATTTATAAAGCTCAGAGGGAACAGGAGGACTTGACAGCTCTACACACAGAGGGGGGCCCTCCCTGTGACTCCCAGCAACCCAGGAGCCATGTAGATCAAACAGGAGTGGGGTGTCAGGAGCTCTCACCTGGCACCAGGGACAGATGGGGCCAGCCATACCTTGTCAGGATCTCCTCATTGTGGTAACCAGAAATGTCCCTAAGCTTTGTCAGATGTCCCCTGGTGGCCAAACTTCATCTCTAGTTGAGAACTGCTGATAATAGGGGATTTAAGCAGTATGGCTATTTTGTTGGAGCTAATGGATATGTACAGAATTTGTGCCCAATAAGCATAAAATACAGATATTTTTCAGTCACATAAAATACAACTATGTCAGGCCACAAAGAAAAAATCCCAAGTTTCAAAAAGTAAATCCTAGCCGGGTGTGGTGGCGCACGCTTGTAATCCCAGTACTTGGGAGGCTGAGACCGGAGGATCCAGGTTCGTGTCCAGGCTCAGCTACTTAGTGAGGCCCTCCGCAACTTAGTGAGACCCTGTTTCCAATAAAGAATAAAAAGTAGGGCTGGGGGTGCAGCTCAAAGGTAGAATGCCCCTGGGTTCAATCCCCAGTACCGCAAAAAAAAAAAAAAGAGTAAATCCTATAGATCAGAATCTCAGACCACAGTGACACAGCATAGAACTTAAGAGTGAAAGCATAGCTAAAGATACATACCTGGAGCTGGGTGTGGTGGCCATGCCTATAATCCCAGTACTTGGGAGGCTGAGACAGGAGGATCACAGGTTCGAGGCCAGCCTCAGCAACTAAGGAAGACTGTTTCAAAATAAAAAGTAAAAAGGGCTGGGGGTGTATGTAGCTCAGAGGTAGAATGCCCTTGGGGTCAATCCAAAAGAGAGAGACCTACCTGGCCATTTGAAGACCCCTTTCTCTATGTCTCTTGGAGTAAAGAGGAGATCAGACACGGCTTCCTGCCTCTGCATGATGAACAGTCAGGTTGCACGCATGACCCGTGGGGTGAGGCACAAACTGTTCTCAGGAGAAAGGACTCCTGAGCCCGAGTGCATTTATTAGAGAACAAGGAAGAGTGAATTGAGCTTTCTGCTTAGGACACTAGAAAAATAAATCCAACCCCTGGAAAAGACAGGCAAATCTGGTCTTGCTTTTGGCAAATCTGATTATGAAGAAACAAGAACACAACATTTTTTTAAAAAGGGATGTAACGGCAGATTGAAGACTGTACTGATAAGAACACACATGTACAACCTGATGATTGAGGAGCTGTGCGTAGTTTTTGAAGATGTAAATGACCAGAATGAGGTAGGACACGTGTACAGACCAGAAATTTGGGATGAAACTGAGAAGCTAGTCAAAAGTGTATCTCCTTGAATAGGCACAGATGCGTGCGTTAGGTCAAATTTTCACGGAACAGGTAATTCCTAAGAGTACAGATTGTAGCAGTGATTTGCTTTAAAAACAAAACACCTGCTTCTAGTTGTGATAGTGGCTGAGAGAACAAAAACAGCCTTCCTGCTTGTCCAGAAAAAGTGAGGAAACGGGTTCATCAAAGACCTGTCAGAGCCGGGCGTGGTGGCGCACGCTTGTAATCCCAGTACTTGGGAGGCTGAGACCGGAGGATCCGAGTTCGTGGCCAGCCTCAGCTACGTAGTGAGGCCCTCCGCAACTTAGCAAGACCTGGTTTCAAAATAAAGAATAAAAAATAGGGCTGGGGGTGTAGCTCGGAGGTAGAATGCCCCCTGGGTTCAATGCCCAGTACCACACACACACAAAAAAAGACCTGTTGAAACAAACAGTCATGACTGGGGAAGGACTGTGAAAGGGAGACACGTTTGCTCTGAGCGCGGGTCAGAGGTCAGGGAGGGCTCCCCGGTGTGAAGTGTGTGCTCTGAGGCTGGGGAAGAGCTGGGGCTCAGGAACCCTGCAGGGGCTGGTGTGGCTGCAGCACAGGGGGCGGGAGGGCTGGGAGTGAGGGTCCAGCTGTGCCCACAATCACGGGTGCTCAGAGCTATGATCTTTATCTGGTAGCCAACAGGAATGCCCTGAAGGGTTTCCAACAGGTGTGTCATGATGAGATTGAAGTTTCCAGAGGCTCTCTTTAAAGACTTGGCACCATGCCTGTCCCCACAGTAGGGGGCTGGTTAAAGTGTGTACAACAGCAAGCCTGCGGCTTTAAACAGGAGCGAAGGCGATCTCCACCCTGCCAGGAAGCATCATGAGGCCAAGTGAAGGAAGCAAGGCTCAGAACTGTGCGCCTTTCTTTTACCTAAGAAAGGCACAAGAATATTTACGTTTATAAACTCGAAAAAAACAAGGTTCCTTGTGGGGAAGGGAGGTGGCAGGGTTGTATGTTGGATTTCTGGACACAACTGTGATAGTTTTGGTCATGGAACTATAGGGGAGGGAAACTCTTTCCCTGTTTTAGGTTCCCTGGCTGAGCACCTGTAATAAAGAATAGCAGGAGAAGGGCAGGTTTTCATGCTTATGTTAATAGTAATAGTATTTGTATTGTCATTGAAACTATTAGGTATATCAAGTAAGTCATTATGCTACTGTTACTAGGAAACAAGATTTCCAGGGTAAGAGAAAAGACATACAGACCTGAAATCAAAGCAATTAAGTAAATACCTGATAATTCCAACCATGAACTGGAGATATCAGTGTTAACTTATTTTAAGACATTTCTATTTTTTTTTTTTTTTTTT
>PVJS01031317.1:0-23484 GCA_004027185.1 Glis glis | reverse complement strand
ACCACACACACACCACACACACACACACACACCAGTTTCAACACAAGGATAAAATGCTTTAAAATGATAATAACTAGATATTTGGAATAGTTCCTTGGAAATTTAAGACAAATACAGCAGCCAAAATAAAATATTTAATATGGGAATTGGTAGAAAAGGCTGATTAAATTAATACAGATAATAAAAAGATAGAAAAATATGAGAGACAAGATAAGAGACATGAAGATCAATGCCTGAAGACCCAACATCTGGTTAATAGGAGTTTCAGAATGAGAGAACAGAGAAAAATGGATGGGAAACAAAAAAGCCACTGAGCATTTTCTAGAACCAAGACACAAATACCCCGCATTGAAACAGCGGACCAGGTCCCCTGTTGGCAAAGGAATCCCCATGGAGGTGCATCTCCGTGAACACAAAGAGAAAGGAATGCCCCTGAGAGCTTCTCAAGGAGCGAGCCCCTGCATGGCATCCGGCTGCTCTGCCTGGGCTGCAGAAGGCAGGGGCCTAAGGAACACGTGCTCAATCTGGAATCGGGCATTCTGCTAAACGTGCCCCAATGTGAGGTGAATCGATTTCAGACATGCTGGGACTCCATCTCTGCTCTCTGTTCATTCTGACATAGGAAGTGAATGGAGTTTATGCTCTGGAAAGATCAAGGAGTAGAGCAAGGAAAAGTACTAGGATCAAAGAGAGTGGGAGCGACCTAGGAGCAAGAAGAGACGTTTCAGAGACATGAAGACCAGCAGGCCAGCCTGGAGGAGGGGCTGGATTTAGGGAGGGACTGGGAGAGAGGACTCTGGGGAAAAAGGGGGTCCCTAGTTGTCAAGGTGGCCCAGCACTAGGGCTAGATAAAAACAGATGGCAGAGCTAGGTGCTGTGGCACATGCCTGTGATCCCAGTGACTCGGAGCTGAGGCAGGAGGATCACAAGATCGAGGCCAGCCTCGAACCCTATTTCAAAATAAAAAAAAATAAAAAGGGTTGGGGGTGTAGCTCAGTGGTAGAATGTGCCTGGGTTCAATTGCTAGTACTACAAAAGAAAGAGAGAGAGAGAGAGAGAGAGAGATAGATGGCAGAATTGATGGAGTGTTCGAAACAAAGTAAGCAATATTCTTACAATCGTAATAATCTACTTTAATTTAAAATAGTGATCCATCATAGCAGATAACAGATATTATCTTAAAGGGATAAATCAAGGACCAGCCACATAAGTATATGTATAGTAATGGGAGTGTAATTGCCAGAAGCAACAGCTGCAAGAGTTCAAAGTTGTTGCCCAGAGCTATGAGAACTCGAGTGGGGGGTGGGGAGGGAGAGGGATTGCTATGACTTATTACCAGCCTTCCGGTGCTATTTGATTTTTAACTCTGTGTATGTGTGTATGACTGATAAAAACTAAAGGAAAACATCCGCGATGTGGTACGAGCTATGGGGTGGAGAGGAAGAAGTGGAGGGTTGGCTGGTGCTTTGGAGGGGAAGAGATTTAGTCATCATTATGCAACCCCATAATTCAGCCTACCGTTTCATTCATTCATTCATTCATTCATTCATTCGTCTACCATGCACCAGATAAAATTGTAAGTTCTGGGACTGTTTCAGTGGCTACAGAGCCCTGGAGAGGCATCCCATCTCCCCAGTTGCCTAGGATCAACTTTCGCCCACGTGTCCTTCTCGTGTATACCCACATAGTACTTCCAATAACACTCTACTGATGTGGCCCATCAATCCTGGCAAAAGGAGTTAATGAATGAATGAATGATGCAACCATAAAATGAACAGCCATATGAATAGGCAAGGAGCCATGAAGATAAAAAGAATTTTCTGGATTTGAAGTATAGAATTTCTCCCCTAATCCAATGGCAACATGTTCAGGGAAATTTTAGAAATCTGACATCCCAGCCGGAACACTCCTGGAGCTCCTCTCAGTCAGAAACTGCAGTTTTGGCTGTAGACTTCGGCACTTCGTTTCTCATTAATACAAAAGTCTCATCCATAAGATGGGAATAATGATAATAACTCATAGCACTGGTAGAAGAACCAAATGAGACAGTGTTTTGTAAATCGCAGAGCCATGTGAATATCTTGATTGCTTTATTCTGGGAATTCTCAGGAGACTATGCCTGGGAATTCTAGAATGCTGGGAGCATAGAACTTGGAGTTCATATAGTCCGCCCTCTCATTTGCTAGAAGAGGAAGGAGCAGCCCAGAGTGGGGCAGTGAGTTACCCAAGATCACACAGCCCTCTATGGTGATGGTGAGCTTGGGCCCCACGTTACAGCAGGCGTCCAGTGCTCCTTCCTGGAAGACAGCCCAACCCAGTTTCTCCTGTTGGGTTTAGAGATTTCAATGCAGAATCTTTTGGAGTATCTCTGATTGAAAAGTGAAATTCTGCAACTTAAAAATGAAAGGAGAACTAGAGAAGCATGAAACAATTCAAGGTTTTGCACATCAGAAAGTCATAAGGCCCGGGCGAGCCAGGGATGGCAAGTTAGCATGGGCCCCGCAGAAGCACCTGTCTTGTTTCCAGTCACTCGTCAACCCCTTCTTTCTCAAATGCAGAGGGGACACCAAAAATGGGACTGCTTTGTGAATGAGCCTGCTGCTCTGATCTCAGGAGACCATGTGGGGGACAGATGTGGGTCATGCTGTGTTCTAGGAAGACCCAGGAAGACCTTGACTTATAGGAAATGCATTACATCTAATAAAGGCTTTGGAAATCTCATTCCAAGAACTTTCTTCCCCAAGTCACGTGTGAATTTGTATTTGAGAAGGCAAGAACAGAAACACAGTGTTCTTGAGTGCTGCTCCTGTGCCAGGCATTGAGTAAACACCTCTCTGTACTAGCTCAGTTACTCCTTTCAATGAGAAAACGGAGGAGCAGAGATGGCGAGTGACTTTCTCAAGTCAGAGAGCAGGAATGGGGCTCGAACCCCAGAACGGCATGCCAAGCCCTGCGCAGCAGGTCTCTCCACCCCAGGCACAGAGGAAAGCCGATGGCCGATGCACGCGACAGAGAGCAGACGTAGCTGGGAGAAGACAGGTGTCAGGATGTCGGAGCCTCAAAATATACCAAGTGCTGAAAGATTACAGGGCAGACATGACTTCATTGAACAAGGCGCTGTTATATTCGGCCTCTAAATTGGAATTAGATGGAATTCTACATCTTGAAGAGAACATCCTTTTTTAGCAAAGAGAAAAATATATTAATCCAAAGCTTGGAGTAAGGTTGGAGAAAGGCCTGAGATACCAATGGTGAGAGCCCCTTTCTCCATAGAAGACCTGGACGTAGAAGCTGCTCACCTATGGACAGAATGGGGAGTAAGGTATGAGACTCCCAGAGCCGGGGCTCCCAGCAGCCGCTAGCAACAGCGACTCCGACCTGCATGTTCCTTCCAAATACACCACAGAAACACATGATCGAAGTGCGTTTACTGAGCTTCGGGGCTTTCGGAGGAGATTTGCAGAGCCCTACCTACCCCAGTATCTATCCATCATCTACCTACCTGTCTACTTGCCTATTTATCTATTTATCTGTCTATAAAATAGATTAATTATAATGTTATACATCATATAACATATAATTATACTCATGTGTAATATAGAAACTTTTCAAGCTGGGCGTGGTGGCACATGCCTGTAATCCCAGTACTTGGGAGGCTGAGACAGGAGGATCACAGGTTTGAGACCAGCCTCAGCAACTTAGTGAGACTGTTTCAAAATAAAAAATAAGCCGGGCGTGGTGGCGCACGCTTGTAATCCCAGTAGTTTGGGAGGCGGAGACCGGAGGATACGGGTTCGCGTCCAGCCTCAGCTCTCTCTCTCTTTCCCTGTCTGTCTCTCTCTCTCTCTATTTAGTGAGGCCCTCCACAACTTCGTGAGACCTGGTTTCAAAATAAAGTATAAAAAATAGGGCCGGGGATGTAGCATGGAGGTAGAACGCCCCTGGGTTCAATCCCTGGTACCGCAAAAATAAATAAATAAATAAATAAATAAATAAATAAATAATTTTAAAAATAAAAAATAAAATAGGGCTGTAGGTGTAGCTCAGAGGTAAAATGCCTCCGTGTTCAATCCCCAGTACCACACACAAAAATAAATAAATTAATTAATTTAATTTTTTGTGTGGCAATGGGGAGTGGACCCAAGGGCATTCTACCTCCAAGCTACACCCCCAGCCCAATTTTATTTCTTATTTGGAAACAGGGTCTCCCTAGGTTGATAAGAGTCTCACTACTTGCTTAGGCTGTCCTTGAACCTGCGATCCTCCTGTCTCAGCCTCCCAAGTACTGGGATTACAGGCATGCACCACTTTGCCCAGCTATTAATTAATTAATTTAATTTAATTTTTGCATGTTATATAGTATGTATCATATTACATATAAATATAATATATACAGAAGGAGTTTAGGGATATATATTATATATTTTATCATACAATGTTATTCTAATTTATATTATATTATATTATATTATATTCATGTAGATATATATATATATATGAGGAGCTTTGGAACCGTAGCAGTCTAGCTACAGAGGGTTCCGTTGGGATCTATGAAGATTCCAAGCACAGGGAGACTGTCCTCAGGGTATTTAGAAACAGAGCCAGTCATGAGAGGCCCATCCTGAGTGATGTAATAACTTGGATCCTTTACTCAAATCACTTTAGCAAACACATTATTAAGTGCTTACTACAAATACCAGGCCCCTTGCCAGGCACTGCGAGCAGCTCCAAGATGCTTTTGTTCTGAGTTGCTTGGAGTGGCTTAGATGGAAAGTTCCATCGCGACCTCTCTTTCCTACGCGTCTCCTTGGACCTGCCTAAGCTGGTAAGAGTTGCGCCTGTGCGGGTTGTAGGTAATAGGAGTTTATGGGGTGTGTGTCTCCAACTGGGATCCACAGAACTCTGAGAGTTTGAGGAAGCAACAGGGGCCCACAAGTTCTCCACCATGTGTATTTTTAAACTTTATATCTTTATTTTGATTCTAATTTTAAAAGTTTTTTGTTGTTGTTGTTGTTTGCTTTTTGGTACTGAGGATTGAATCTAGGGGCATTCTACCTCGAAGCTACACCCCTACCCTTTTAATTTTTTGTTTTTGAAGCAGGGTCTTGCTAAGTTGCTGAGGATCTTACTAAGTTGCTGAGGCTGGCCTCAAACCTGTGATCCTCCTGTCTCAGCCTCCCAAATATGGGATTACAGGTGTGTGCTACAGTGCCTGGCATAAAAAAAATCTTAATGGAAGTGAATTCAAGTTCAGTTGTGGACCACATTAAAACTAACTTCCACTCCAGGAGTGGGGTGCCTGCCTTCCTGTTTGCAATCTCTTTGTCACCAAGAGGCATATAGCAGCTGGGCATGGTGGCGCACGCCTGTAATTCCAGTACTTGGCAGGCTGAGACAGTGGGATGGCAAGTTCGAAGCCAGCCTCAGCAACTTAGTGAAGTTAATTGCAACTTAATGAGACCCTGTTTCAAGATAAAAAATAAAATAGGGCTGGGGTGTAGCCTGGAGGTAGAAGGCCCCTGGGTCCCATCCCCAATAACACACACACACACACACACACACACACACACACACACAGAGCATATAGCTGAGGACTCACTCTCTGCAGCCTGGGACAGGACTTTCAAGCCAGCTGTCCACAAAGGTTCTAGATATCTGGACAAAAAGAAAAGGCAAGGAAATTATTATATCCCCCACATTTGGAATCAGAGGAATATCAAATTAAAAGGAAAAACAAAATAAAACCCCTGCCTCCGTAGTCAGAGCTACTTTCCTCGGGGAGCAGCAATTTAGCTTCAGTAAACAATGCCAACAGGCCTCCTCGATGAAACTTTAAATTTGTTGGTGGCGTGGTTTATTTTGGATTTGTTAATTTGTTTTTATTTGTCAATGCATAAATGCCTGAAGATGTAAAGGGTTAAATATGAAGCTTTGTATGTGTAAGTAACATTTTGATAGAAAGAATTTAAACCAATAACGGGCTCCAAAAGATAACTTTCCCTTTAAAAATGGCCATAAGAGCCAAGCATGGTGGTGCACATCTGTAATCCCAGTACTTGGGAGGCTGAGGCAGGAGGATCACAGGTTTGAGGACAGCTTCAGCAACTTAGCAAGACTCTCAGCAACTTAAAGAGACCCTGTTTCAAAACGAAAAATAAAATAGGGCTGGGGATGTAGCTCAGAGGTAGAATGCTCCTGGATTCAATCCCAGGAACCAAAAATTAAATAAATAAATAAATAAATAAATAAATAAATAAAGCTTTTAAGTACAAATAATGAAGTCTAAATACTATAAGAGTTGAAAACCACCATCATTCATTTATAAAGAACATAAACCACTGTTGCTTCATTCTCAGAACTTCTGGATGATTCCTCGTTCTTCTAGAATTCTTATTTCCCTTCTACTTCTCCCACACAATGCTGCTCCACCGTAACGTCTGGATGCTTCAGGGTACTCATTGAGCATCCTAGTGCGCTTCTCTGCCACAGACATAGCTCAGAAACTGGAATTTAAGCCAGGCATGGTAGCACACGCCTGTAATCCCAGTACTTGGGAGACTGAGACAGGAGGATCACAAGTGACTTAAAATATGGTTCCAGTTCTAGTAGATGAGCCCAATGAAACAGGACTACAAATTTTAGTTCAACCTAAAAATTTTTCAAAATAATTATTGGTCAAGGTTCTAATCCAGATTGTGGAGAAAGATTTTTTTTCTAGATTCGTACATCAGGGGTTTTATAACTAGGCTTGAAAGCAGAATCGTCAAGAAAAGTAAACCCCATCAAGTTCCACCAGGAAGCATTCACTGAGTCCACTTCCAACAGTCTTTACGAACAGACCCAAGGAAGCCAACGGCACGCGAAGCACACCGTTTCTGCAGTGAAACAGAACATTTTTCCAAAGAGGGTTTTCCTTGAGATTTGTTTCAGGGGGAATAGAAAGGCCCAGGATCCCTGCAGGTGCACTGGAGTCCCCCAGTGAAGGGGCCTGGAGCTGTCTTGAGCCCTGGCTTGGAGGATGGAATGTAGGCACGTCTGTAGGAGGGAAAGGAAAAGAATGTGCTTGTCAAGTGTCGGTGTCTCGAGAGCTCCTGAAATAGGTGGAAATTATAGTTCTAGTCCCTTCGCCATGGGAACATCTGGACTATGAGCACTTCTGTGCATATTAAGAGGACAATATTTATAGTTTTCTATGCATGTTAGGGAGAGCAATTATGTAAAACGGGACTGTATCATTAGGTATTCGAAACATAGCAGGCTCGCAATAACTGTTTGCAAAGATCTAACGCGATGCAGACTTTCGCAGATCTGTCTATTACAAGGTGCTGGTTTGTTTTCTTTTTTTTGCGGTACTGGGGATTGAACCCAGGGGCGTTCTACCACCGAGCTACATCCCCAGCTCTATTTTTTATACTTTATTTTGAAACCGGGTCTCACGAAGTTGCAGAGGGCCTCACTAAGTAGCTGAGGCTGGCCGCGAACCCATATCCTCCGGTCTCCGCCTCCCAAGTACTGGGATTACAAGCGTGTGCCACCACGCTCGGCCCTGGTTTGTTTTCTTGAAGCAGCCATACCACCGAGTCTCTGCCCAAACCAACCAAGTGATGTCATCTGCTATGTCTGTCCTGCTGAAGTCACATTAGCCTAATGGGACTCGAGTCACTCCTGGGATTATTCAGAAACTCCTCCAGCATCGAACCATGGATGTCCAGAGTACTACGGGAAGGGGCTGCAGATGCCCCCAAAGAGCCACAGCTGCGGGGAGCTTGTTCTGTGTCACAGCTTGATACCGAGGAGCTTCTCAGCTGCGTTGGCAACTTTCTGACCCTTGAATCTCTGCACCTCTTAAGAATCAGCAGCATCTCGATTATGCGATTGTCATTTTAGGCTTCAAAGCACACTTAGGGGCTTGGTGCAGCCTGTGCGCCTGGGATAATATTAAGGACACCAACATTTGTGAGAAGCCACCAAGACTCGGCTGATTCGTTGCTTCACTGGCTTTGAACAAACTTGTTGTCCTGTCTTCTCTTGTCTTCCCGAATGCTGGGAAGGTGGGAAGAAGGTTGGATGAGTGCCTGGACCCCCAGGCTCCAGGGACCCCGCTGCACTTCACACTGAGGGCTCCGTGCGGCGCCTGGCACTTGGAGACGTGCGTGGCGTTTCAGGGGTTAAGTGCCTTCCTGCGTGTGCCTCTGACTCATCTGTGAATTTTCCAGGAACATGAATGATACGCCTGGGATGATGTCACGTTTTAATATGTTAGTGAGATCTGTGTAATATTTGGTGAGGTTTTTTTTTAAGCAAGTAACAATGTGATTGCAAATCACATTTAGTTCTTCCTCAATTGGAATATATATATATATATATATATATATATATATATATATATGCGTGCGTGTGTGTGTGTGTGTGTGTGTGTGTGTGCACGCACACACACACACATATACTTTTGTTCTTGTGTGATTCTGAAAGTTTCATTTTCAGAGGACTTTGGGAGGTGACTGAGTAGGATGGAAAAGCGTTGGGTGTGGGGTCCAGGCATTCTGGGTTCCAGTCTGTGTTTTGATCTCCTTATCTGTGAGATTTTCTGCAAATCTATTGGCTTCATTGGCCTTAATTGCATCTGTAAAAGAAGCCACCTCAATACTTGAGGATCCCCGATGTTCATCCTAAGCCTAAGTCATTTACTGGGGAGAGAAACCATATTGTCTCTTATCCAATCAATATCTCTGCTAGGGAAGAGCTTCAACCCACAATATGCAGAAAGAAATCAGAAAGCTGGGATGCAGGATGCTGAAACAGGTACATTCATCACAGTGTTGTTCAAAATCAGAAAAACTAGAAACACTGACTTGATTAAACAAATGATGGGCACAAACCCACCCCATCAGATGAAATAATATGTAACCATAAAAAAGTGTTAAAAGCCAGGCATGATGGTGCATGCCTGTAGTCCCAATGCTTGGGAGGCTGAGACAGGAGGATCGAAGGTTTGAAGACAGCCTCAGCAATGTAGCAAGACTCTTAGTAACCTAGCAAGACCCTGTTTCAAAACAAAATTTTTTAAAAAGGGGTAGGGGTAAGCCGGGTGTGGTGGCACACACTTGTAATCCCAGTGTTTGGGAGGCTAAGACCGGAAGATCTGGGTTCGCAGCCAGCCTCAGCTATTTAGTGAGGCCCTCTGCAACTTAGCAAGACCCTGTTTCAAATTAAAGAATAAAAATAGGGCTGGTGGTATAGCTTGGAGGTAGAGTGCCCCTGGGTTCAATCCCCAGTACCGCCAAAAAATGGGGGGTAGGGGTGAAGCTCAGAGGTAGAATGCCCCTCGGTTCAATCCCTAGGACCACACATGCAAAAAAATGTTATAAAGTATTTAATTATATAGAAAAATATTCATAACATACTGTTAAGTTTTGGGTTTTTATTTTCTTTTTGGTACTGGAGATTGAACCTAGGGGCATTCTATCCCTGAACTACACTCCCAACCCTTTTTATTTTTTACTTTTGAAACAAGGTCTTACTAAGTTGCTGAGGGCCTCGCTAATTTACTGAGGCTGGCCTCAAACCTGTGATCTTCCTGTCTCAACCTCCCAAGTACTGGGATTACAGGTATATGCCACCATGCCCAGGTTACAGTTACGTTTTTTGTTTTTAAAAAGCTAGCTATAGATATAACACGCAACATATCTCCATTTTTAAAAAATAAAGGGGATAGGACATTACAGGATTTCCATGTGTTACTAGGCAGAGATAATATTTTGACAAATTTATAAATCAGACCTAGATTCACACGTGGTTTTGCCATCACATACTAGAGCTTTCTCTGTAATACAAATATCAGATCTTACCAACTTACTGCTGGATGTTGCTTAAGCAAGAACCACTGGGCCTATTCAGTAAGAATGTGAATCCTAGCTAGGCGTGGAGAGGTTGAGACAGGAGGATCATAGGTTCGCGGCCAGCCTCAGCAACTTAGTGAGACCCTGGTTCAAAATAAAAAAATAAAATAGGGCTGGGAGTGTAGCTCAGAGGTAGAATGGCCCTTGGTTCAATCCCCAGTAACACACACACACACACACACACACAAACACACGAATCCTAGTCTCATCTAGAACGTGTGTGTGGGAAGCTGCATAACCTCTTTGCCTGCCTCTTGCTCTTTGAATTACATAATGAGAAACTGCTAGAAAAGAAGAAATTAAATTTAAAAGTAAAACAGGAGAGCCGTGAGAAGAGAGAAAGAGGCATAGGAGGAAGCTTGTCTAAATCCTGTCCACTTAATAATGGAATAGAAAAGTGTAGGTGTAGAAGAAGGATTACAGACCTATCAAGGGATTGGTCAATGGAGTGGCAAAAAAGCCACCAACTACCAACGGAGAGGAGGGTCATGAGAAACCAAGAAACCCAAGAATGTAGCTCAAGGTTGCTAATTATGCAGCCTGCCCAAGCATGTGATTTAATTTCATCTCGAGCCACCGAAATCCTCTCTCGAATATTAAGTTCCACTGAATGGCATTGTTTGCGGGATTCTTGTCTTCATCCATGAAAGAGGAACAAAATTACAAAGGCTAAAAGTAATTACATTTTCAATAAACCAAGCCACCGATTCTTAAATAGGTCTTCTTAATTTCATTGCACGACTTTATGAATATTTAACTATTATCCCCCCAAGTTCTACTTCTTCAGTTGAAGATGAAGTGATTGGCCATTATTAGTTTTGCAAATCAGACATATGAGAACGCTTAAAATATTGCCATTTTCCAAATCAAACAACAATGCAAGCTGCATGTCTTAGAGAAAGAATGGTTGCTACTCATGACGCTGTAAGGAAGCTGAGGGCTGGGGTCCCAGACTGGCCTTCCTTCAAACTGTCAGATGAAGCCAGGGTGGTCAAAGGGGACACATCCCGCTGGACCTGGTGTCCAGATGGATACGCGTCCCTCGGATGACATCGCCTGTTCTCCCTAAGAATAGATAACACGGTCCCTGTGCCTGAAACACAAGGATCAACCTTCAACCTCCCAACCCCGGAGCCTGCGCATCCCGCATTCAGACATACAAACGAAGGACAACAAACACAGGCGGAAATAGGGAGGTTTCCTTATTGTGGTATAATGAATCAGAGCTTCTCAATGAGAAGACTCCCCAAGAAAAAGCCACTCCAAGGGGGCGTACTTAATAGTAAATTATTGTTTTAGTGCATTAATTGTACCCTAGAGGCCTGAAGGAGTTATGGAAAACTGCCTGATTTGCAAAGTGATTTACACACTGGGGTGTAATCCGTCTCAATAAATCTGAAGTCTCTACAAAACAAGCCATCGTATGGCGGTACGCAGCAAGTCGATCTCAATGACATAGTTATTTACCACCACCCAATTCAACTTCCCTCAGCGTCACAGCCGAAGCAAACGCACCCGGGCCTTCTTTTTGATTCATTCTGCCCCAGGAAGACCATTTTCCCAGGTACTGCAAAAACCAAGGGAGATGCTATAAAAGGATGCTCCCCGCTCCTCTACTCTCTCCTGCCCCAGGCACAACCCCGAGATGCCTTGACATCAGCCTGTTCTTGGACACTGCCAGGGGGATTTGCAAAGAATGTGACGCCCCTATGCCCATGAAGGAGGGGACAAAGCTCACCTGCCTTCAACCTGACTGGCCATCGTGCCAGGCTCACCTGCCTGGCCTCAGTGTGGTGCGTCATCAAAAGGTAGACCTCAAGTGCAAGTACCAGGACAGTTTATGACTTTGGAAACTGAAATGTCAGCTGAAAACAGGTGATCAGTAAGATCAATCTTCGATGACTTCATGTCATCTCCCGAGCTCATAAAACTCTTTTTCAAATTTAATATTTATTAAGGTATTTCCCCAAAGAGCATCTGCTAAAGTTACTGCTGCTAGAAGCTGGAAGTATAGTTTGCTTGAAGGCAGTTTTATTTATGCAACTTGAGAATATTTATGCAACTCTTATTGATTGTCTTCCTTGTATTTTTTCTTTTTGTGGTACTGGAGATAGAACCCAGGGGCCCTCTACCTTCGGGCTACACCACCAGACCTATTTTATTTTCTTATTTGGAAACAAGGTCTCACTAAATTTCTGAGAGCCTCACTAAGTTGCTGAGTTTGGCTTTGAACCTGTGAGCCTCCTGTCTCAGCCTCCCAAGTACTGGGATTACAAGCGTGCACCACCATGCTGGCTTGCTTTTTTTAAAAACTGGGGATTGAACCTGGGGACATTCTACCTCTGAGCTATATCCCTTAGACCTTTTTATTTTTTATTTTTGAATAAAAATAAAATAAGGTCTCGCTAAGTTGCCCAGGCTGAACTTGAACTTGCGATCCTCCTGTCTCAGCCTCCCAAGTACTGGATGACAGGTGTGCACCACAGTACCTCGCTCAGTTCTCCTTTTTTTTTTTAATCAGCAGTGCATCTCTCCAAAATGAGAAGAGGTAATAAGCCGCCTGCACTGAAATATCCATCAAGTTGGACAGAACTAGGTCGGCATTTAGGCAGAGCTGCTGAAGTCTGGAAATAGTTGCCCAAATGGAAACCATCTCGTCTGCACAATTGGTCGTAATAAAACCTGATCAAATTCACAATCCTAAGACGTGCAGGCTCAGATAGCTTCAGACAAATTACTCCCCTTCCTGAAAACCATTTTTAAAGTCTGAAATTTTGACAAGGAAGGGATTGAGGATTGAAAGCATTTCAAAGTACGTTTACAAAATCTCTCTTTCCCACCCCTCCATTCTTCCTCATATGTAGTTGAAAATCCAGCCACCCAGCCCCAGCTGGAGGCTCCTCCTGTCTACACCTGGCTGTGCACTGGGCTAGCTCCTATTTATGGGCTGTTCACGTGATTTCCAAAGTAGGTGCAGCAGCTCCGCTCTGGGACTCCTGGTTGGGTTGGACCGGCAGGAGGTTGGAGGACACCCCTCAAGTGAGTGAGATGTGCCTGGGCCAGGGACCAATGGCTTCCACACAAGGACAGAGGCTGGAATTGCAACCCCACCGTCTTCTGTCCTCAGCAATCTGTCTCAGTGTGAAATTCTGTTTGTAAATTCAGAACCTGTGAAGACTGGCCTTCTCTGTTTGCAGGGTACTGTTTGGTTTCAAAAGAGGCTTGAAATCCTACCTCTTCCTTCTCCCCTTCGCAGTGAGAGAGAAGGAAGCAACCTAGGTGTCCATCAACAGATGAGTGGATTACAAAATTGTGGGAAATACACACAATGGAATTCTACTCAGCAATAAAGAAGAACAAAATAACATCATTTGCAAGAAAATGGAAGGATCTGGAGAACATTATGTTAAGTGAGATCAACCAATCACAAAAAAAGAAGGGACATATGTTTTCATTAATATGTGCAACCTAGGGAGTAGTGGGGACACACAAGGGACTCCAGTTGATAATGGAGAACCCTCAGTGGGGCAAGGGAAGTGGTACAAGGGAAGGGGAAGGGCAAGAAAGAAGCGAATCAGTGGAATTACTATCATAAACAATATGTACATGTGAGAATATACCAACATCATTCTCGGTACTTCATACGGGTGAGGGGAGGCGGGGGGGGACACTAAGAGCTGTGTGCATGTATGTTAACATCAAATAGATATTCATTGTGATGTGAGACTACAATACACCAATAAAAGCACGTTAAAAATATGTGATAACTAATATGTTAATTAGTTTGACTTAGCCATTTCACATATATACATGTCAAAACACCATATTGTACACAATAAGTATATATATATAATTTTGTCCATTTAAAATAAATAATTAAAAATAAAAAAGAGAGAAAGAAATGTTGCTCATAGCTGAATTTTATTTTATTTATTTATTTATTTGGCACTGGGGATTGAACCCAGGGGCATTTTACCTCCGAGCTACACCCCCAGCCCTATTTATTATCCTTTATTTTGAAACAGGGCCTCACTAAGTAGCTGAGGCTGGCCTCGAACCCGGATCCTCCTGTCTCAGCCTTCCAAGTACTGGGATCACAAGTGTGCACCACCATGCCTGGCCATAGCTGAATTTTAAAATCACAAAAGCTGCTCATGAGAATCACATTGAAAGACACACTGGATTCTCCTCACCATAGAGGCAATTAGAAAATACAAATTCGTTCACTGTGTAGCTTGTTAATTTAATTTTTAATTAATTAATTTTTTTTTGCAGTACTGGGGATTGAACCCAGGGGCACTAAGTAGCTGAGGCTGGCTGTGAACCTGGGATACTCCTGTCTCAGCCTCCCAAGTGCTGGGATTACAGGCATGTGCCACCATGCCCAGCTGTTAATTTTACTTTTTAAAAAATAAGCTGGTTATCAAGTGTTCAAACATCTGAACATCTAAGGTACCCTGCTTCTGTCACGATATATTGTAAGCACACATGTGTTTATGCCCATGCGGCATTTCTGTCCAAAATGTAAAACCCAAGTCCAGTGATCTGGGAACAATCAGGTCTCTCTAGGGTGTGGGAGATTCTACAAGACAATGGTGCAGACTTAAAAAAAAAAAACCTGGGAAATATAATATGGACAAACAAAACAGCAGGGGGACTATTCTAGGTTAAAAGACATTAGGTAATATATGAACCTCTATTGTATGTTAACATTTGTTTAAAGACACTTTGAAGACTCTTGTGGACATTTGAATATGGACTGTATATTAGAAATGATTAAATTTATGCTGATTTTTTTTTTGCAGAACTGGGTATTGAACCCAGGGACATTCTACCTCTGAGCTACACCCCCAGTCCTATTTTTTATTCTTTATTTTGAAACAGGGTCTCACTAAGTTGCGGAGGGCCTCACTAAGTAGCTGAGGCTGGCCTTGAACCTGCGATCCTCCTGTCTCATCCTCCCAAGTACTGGGATTACAAGTGTACGCCACCACACCCGGCTTAATGTTGGTTTTCTAAGGTGCGATAATGGTGCTGGTTTGAGTGGATATCCTTTGGGGTAGATGCTGTAGTATTTAGGGGTGAAGTGCCATTTCGTCTGAAACTGGTTCAGCCAAAGCATATGTGTATAAAAGGAAAGTACTGTGGTGCGCACCTATAATCCCAGTACTTGGGAGGCTGAGACAGGAGGATTGCAGCTTCAAGGCCAGCCTCAGCAACTTGGTGAGACTCTCAGCACTCTCAGCAACCTTGTTTGCAAACAAAAATAAAAATGGGTTGGGGGTGTAGCTTGAAGAAAGAAAGAGAGAAAGAGGAAGGGGGGAGGGAAGGAGGGAAGGAAGGGAGGGAAGGGAGGAAGGGAGGGAGGAAGAAAGAGAAAAAAGGAAAAGAAGAAAGAGTAGCTAAGGAACTGATAAAGCAGGCTGCGCCTTTCTTACAGGATCATGTGTATTCTAATGAACTCACCTGGACTGGGTTCTCCCCTTTGTTCCTGGCAGGAGAGATAAGGAATACTTGAGGTTTCATTCATACCTGGGAATGAATTTAATGTTGTCATTCTAAAGAACCAGATGAACAACTTTAGGTGCCAGAAGGGAATTTGCCCTCCTTGGAAATGAGAACTCGCCCTGTGGCTTTATGACAAATGTGCTACTGGGTCTTTTTAGTTTTCAGTCTGAAACAAGAACCGATCATGTTTCAGAGGTCTGGAAAAAGTCAGGTTAAGGCTGCTTAAAGCAAAGACCCGCGCAATGGATGCTTGATAAGGACCTTGGCTACTGAGAATCATGTCCATTTGAAAACCAGGAAGTTCTCTTAGTGTTTTGAGGATGGGGTTGGAGAGGGAGGAAACAAATTGGTTTGGTAGTGGTGCTTCTTGTATGCTTCCTGCCAGGCACTTGGCTGGCAAAGCTCAGGCAGCTCCATCTCCCCCTGTCTGCACGGGCTACTGTGGGACCAGGGGTGACGTGGAGGAGAAAGGGCGG
Source organism: Glis glis (assembly GCA_004027185.1). Taxonomy (NCBI): domain Eukaryota; kingdom Metazoa; phylum Chordata; class Mammalia; order Rodentia; family Gliridae; genus Glis; species Glis glis. The sequence continues at coordinate 7,601 of PVJS01031317.1, read as the reverse complement.
AATTCATGCCCTGGGGACTGGGATGAGACCCAGTCAGATGGTGAATTAGAGTACTTACTGTGAACTAAGGCCTTTTTGTTGCATTGCTGGTAAAATACGGCAGGGATATGTCAGTGTCACCACCAGTTTCGAGGTTTGAGAGAAAGGCTCTGGATTTTATAAAGCACTTGTGCAAATATTAAGATTAAACACTCTTGCCGCTTACACCAGTAGATGCTCACACTCTATGTTGGCACAAATCCCCAAGTGGCTATTTGAGCATTAGCCTGAGAGGGACAGGCACATGCTTGTGTTGGAAACAACTTAGTTGAGTTATTAATCAATAGTTTCTAAATACAAAAATAGTAATTTGATCGAAAATGAATGATCTCTAACCATTGTATTATTGGCTAATATTTTTTGCAAATATTGGCAAATTATTCTTGCACCAAGAGGCATTTAAAAAATCTTTTATTTCTCCTGTTGCTTCCTTCCTTTTTTCCTATCCTTTGTTTGTAACTTATTTTCATCCAATTATTCTGGCCCTGCTGGTTTGTTTCATCCAATTACTAGTTTCATCCTAATTTTCTGGTGTTGGTTTGTTAGGGCCAATCAAATGTCTAACAACAGGAGTTTAGTTGGAAATAGTCTCAAAGCCTAATAATAAGGAACAGCCTAAATAAATTATAAAAGGTACTCATACTATGCACAAAAACTTTAAAAATGTGAACTAATAATTTGATACATTTAACTTTGCCCAGTTCTAAAATTTTCTGAACACATTGGCAGATAAGCAAAGTAGGTTGAAAGTGAATTGGAAAACAAAAGGTAAACCTTAAAAAAATCCAGGGAATTTTCTCTACTTTATCACATATAGTTTAAGATTATATTATTTTTATTAAAGCAGCTACATATTCATTACTAAAAGAAGTGCAATCAAACAAATAAACAGAGGTGGTAATGACATCAGCAACCACTATTCTCGTCTTGGTCTGTTTCTGACCAGGTGACATTCTATCCATTATATCAGGCTTTGACCTCTCAAACCCCACCAACATGGCTTTTGTCAAAGTCACCAATGATTTCCTGTGGCTAAATGCTCTGTCCTCGTTCCCCTTGACCTATCCATCAGACCCGGATCATGCTCTCTTCCTCTTGAAACACTTCCTTCACTGAGTTTTCAGAACTCTCCTCCTTCCCAGACCACCGAGGACTGTCAGGAGCCACTGAGGCCAGGAGAGAGGCTCCCTGTCGTCTGTCATCATGCAGAAAAAAACCACAAAGAGATACCATCTCATACCTGCCAGACTGCCTTCAGACAACACAACAAAACAAAGCCCTACAATATGACAATGCCAAATTTGGGGAAGAACCTAGAGCAATCGGAGCTTTCATCTGTTGCTGGCGAGAATGTAAAATGGCACAACAGTTCTGGGAAACTAGTCGACAGTTCTTAGAAAGTTAAAGATGCCTACAACCTGAGATGCAGGTCTCACATGCCTATGTTTTCACCCCAGAAAAATGAAAATACACATGCACATAAGAATTTGTCCAGGACTGTAATAGCAGCTTTTATGTTCCATTGCAGATTTAAAAAATGGAAACAACTCCAGTGTTTATCAACAAGAGATTAGATTAAGAAATCGTGGTACATTCACACAGCGGGTTTTTACTCAGTAATAAAAAAAAGAGCGAACTCCTGTTCCATGTAACATGGGCGAGCGTTATGTTGAGCTCAAAAAGGCAGAATCGAAAGAATGCAAAATGTTTTACTTCTTTTATAAGAAATGCAAAAATAGGCAAAACGTCACCATGGTAATATAAATCAGATGCCTCTGGGGGAGGAGGGTGGGGTCGCCTGAAAGGGAGTCGAAGAAAACTTCCCCGAGTGATGGAATGTTCTATATTTTGATTGAAGCAGTGGTTACATGGATATATATATATATATATATATATATATATATATACACACACACACAAATATATATAGATACAAATATATACATATATATATATATATATATGTATTTGTCAAAACTCATCAGACCGAACATTTAAGGTTTGTGCATTTGATTGATTTTTGATTATACCTGAATAGAAATAAAAGGTTGGCAGATGAGACTATTTAGCCAAATCCGTATTGATATGGATTCGACTTCTCTCGATGGTGTCCTGGAAGGCAGAGATGAATGCATAGCTGGAGAAGGCAAAATTCAGGAAGGAAAAAGTCACCTCTCCTGACCAGAAGCCCCGCACATATGACTTGCCAAGCATGGGCTTGCTGGTGGAACACAGGGGTCAAAAGTGTTGGCTTGCCGGGCGTGGTGGCGCACGCTTGTAATCCCAGTACTTTGGGAGGCGGAGACCGGAGGATCCGGGTTCGCGGCCAGCCTCAGCGCTCTCTCTCTCTCTCTTTCTCTCCCTGTTTCTCTCTCCCTGTCTCTCTCTACTTAGTGAGGCCCTCCGCAACTTCGTGAGACCCAGTCTCAAAATAAAGTATAAAAAATAGGGCCGGGGGCGTAGCGCAGAGGTAGAATGCCCCTGCGTTCAATCCCCGGTACCGCCAAAAAAAAAAAAAAAAAGTGTTGGCTTATCCAGGTGTGGTGGTGCATTCCTGTAATCCCAGTACTTGGGAGGTTGAGACAGGAGGATTGCAGGTTCAAGACCAGCCTCAGCAATTTAGTGAGACTCTCAGCAACCTACTGAGACCCTGTTTCAAAACAAAAACGAATAAACAAAAAGGGCTGGGGTATAGCTTAGAGGTAGAATGACCCTGGGTTCAATCACCAGTACCAACACAAATAAAGAAAGAAAGAAACAAACAAAAACAAAACAAACAAGCAAACAACAGCAACAAAAAAAGTGTTGGCTTTGAGTCCTGGTTGCATTGGGATGGGAAGAGGAATGAAGTCAGTTGCTCGGTTGGTATATATTCCTCTGAGCCATGTCTGTTTGTTGGTGGGCTACACCCTGTCGATGTGGGTCTTCTCCACTCTGTCCTCCACATCTTCCAGGACCACCAGGGAGGAGAATGGGGCCCCACCAGCTTCTCTCCTCATCCAACACGGATCCTCACCATAGCACAGCTCACTCGGGCCACCCATTTGGTAAATAGCCCAGCCATGTTTGTTCCTAAGTCCCTCTGTTGAAAGACAGCTATCTCTCCTCCCAGGAATGTCTGGGGCTCAGCCTGGTGAGTCCTGTGGACCACATCAGAGGTCACAGCCCCTACATCTTCTTTAGCCTCCTCTTCCTCTTTCAACATGAGCCCTGGCCCATGCAGGTTGAGTTCCAGGTTGTGCAGCGTGAACAGCAATACTCAAGGTCCCGCCCTGGCCTTCGCTGTCTAACTGAAGGTGCAAAGCGCACAGTAGCAGGCCCATGCTCTGGCAAGTGTGACAGAGATAGGGCAGAGGTCACTGGACCACCTATGCTCTGACCTGGGTCTTCAAGGAGAAAAGGACAATGAGTAGTTCATGTGGGACAGAGAAATAAATCTGGCTGGATAGGACTCATATATGGGATGAGAGAGAGAGAGGGAGAACTTACAAAATCTTGTGGGTGAGCAAGTTACCAAATGAATGACAGAGGCATTTACACATGGGCAGCGTGCTAGAAAAATTAATCAGACACTGGAATAAGACTGAGGAAAATGGCTATAGTACTGTGAATCTGCCTAGGACCCTGCCCCAAATTAACATTAATTAATTTATTTATTTATTTGGTACTGGGGATAAAACCCAGGAGCATTCCACCTTCAAGTTACACCCTCAGCCCTTTTTATTTTTTATTTTCAAACAGGGCTTCACTAAGTTGCTGGGGCCAGCCTTGAACCTGTGATCCTCCTGTCTCAGTCTCCCAAGTACTAGGATTATAGGGGTATACCACAGCGTCCGGCTCCCTGCCTCAATTTCTAACTTAGCTTGGACACCAGCATCTCTGAGGGTCACTATGAGTGTTAACAAAAATTGATTTTTGAAAAGAAGTTATAGATGTGATTTCTTTGTTCAGACACTTTTACTTCTCTGAACAGCTGGCCAACAGGTATTTCTTATTAAAATATTATAGCTTTATTGTTGTTCTTACTCAGTGACTTTTTCCCCCTTACCTTTTGGAGCTAGCAGGATCTTTTTTGTAGAGTGTCTTCCTGTTTCTAGAGTGCTTTTCTGAACATTGGTTCAGGGAGCCCCTTCCCCCCTCCCGCCCTTCCCCGCGGAGAGGACAGGCAGTCCCTGGGTCAGAGCGTGACAGTGCGCTGCCCAGCGAGGCCGTGCTCAGTGACCAGCAGAGCCGGGCTGAGCCTGGGCTGTAGAGGTTAGGAGGTCAGGCCTCCCTCAGCCTTCTTGGACCTTGGACCTTGGTTGCGGCTTTCTGTTTTCCTTTGATATGGACTTGATAATTTTTTCCATGCTGAATTGTGTTTGGCAGCCAACTCAGGGGGTGCTCATTCCCTGTCGTAAAACAGTAACCACTCTGTTTTGACAAGACTGCCCATAATTTATTGCTGCTTTAACCTCTCTGTTGCTTAGGCAACCAATATCCTCAATTAAGGCTGGGGCTATTTAAGTTTACAAGTTCATCACCTTATAACCCCTTCGGCTCATCCCTTTGTGTATGCGTCACTCCTGGGAGTCCACCAACCCCCTGAGGGTTGTCCCCACTCTAGATGAACCGTGGCCTGTGGCCTGGGTGCATGTGAAGATGGGGACGGACCTATTGTGGCTCAAACACTGACAGCAGCCTGTTTCCTTGCTTGCTGAGGGCTCCCAATAGAAAGGGCTAATGGTTACCCACATGTATCGTGTGGGTGTGTGTGTGGGGGTACTGGTGATTGAACCCTAGGGCATTCTACCTCTGAGCTATACCCCCAGCCCCTATTTTTTATTTTGAAACAGGGTCTCACTAAGTTGCTGAGAGCCTCATTAAGTTGTTGAGGCTGGCCGCGAACCTGCGATCCTCCTGTCTCAGCCTCCCAAGATCTGGGACCATAGGCATATGCCACCACGCTAACTTTCAGCGCATCTGCCCTTTACTGCCTCCCCATTCTCTGCTCCAGAACCAGTGAACTGACTCTGTAGTAATTGGGCTGGCACCTGGTTAATTCCATGCCATAGACAGGGTGGGTGCCAGTGCCAAGGTGTCTTAGCCAATTTGGGCTGCTATAACAAAACACCATAAGCGGGTAGGTCATAAACCACAGCAATCTATTTCTCACAGGTCTGGAGGCCCAGAAGTCCAAGATCATAGTAGATTCGGTGATGAGGGCCCACTTTCTGGTGCAGGTGGCACCTTCTTGATGCGTGCTCACATGGTGGAAGGGACGAGGCAGCTCTCTGCGCACTAACTCCATTCACAAGAGCTCCACTCCCAGGACCTAATCGCCACCCCAAGGCCTGCCTCCTGATGCCCTCACCTTGGGGGGTTAGGATTTCAACATATGAATTCGGGGGTACATAAATCTGAGCCCACATTTTAGTGAGGGAAACCAAACCACCGCGTGAAGCCACCATGGGACTGGTTGTGACCTCATGCAGCAACATCAGGTCCTCTTGCCCTTTCATTTTATTTTATTTATTTATTTATTTTTTTTTTGCGGTACCGGGGATTGAATGCAGGGGCGTTCTACCTCCGCGCTACACCCCCAGCCCTATTTTTTATACTTTATTTTGAAACCGGGTCTCACAAAGTTGCGGAGGGCCTCACTAAGTAGAGAGAGAGAGAGAGAAAGAGAGAGAGAGAGAGAGAGAGCTGAGGCTAGCCGCGAACCCGGATCCTCCGGTCTCCGCCTCCCAAAGTACTGGGATTACAAGTGTGCGCCACCACGCCCGGTGACATCATTCCTTTATATCTCTGGTCATGCGTTCTGGGGACACCGAGTAGCTCACGGTCCTAGGGAAGAGAGAGACATCTGCACAGGATGACAACGCACTTCCTGGACCATAAGCTCTAAGGACGGGCCATGTTGTCTTGTTCTCTGTGCCTGGGCGTTCGCTGAATAAACACCTGAATAAGCGAGCTGTTTCTGAGGGTTACAACTAAACACATGTTCAAAGAGCTAGGAAAATCTGCAGAAGTCAGAGATGGACTAAGTGGGCAGAAGAAAGAAGTCAGCCTGGCTGGGTGAAGTGGGGGACAGGCCAACTGTGAGGAGGTGGCGGCAGGCCTGCAGGGCCACACGCTCGGCCTCTTCCTAAGCCCTCCTGTCGGCTCTGGCCCTGGAGAACTCCCCTCCTTGCATTTAAATGTTTTGCTACTTCATATTCCTAATTGTGTTGTTTTCTTTTTTCCGGTGAATGTGTCATGTGCCTCTAATTGGGCTTGAGACTCTGAAAGCCTACAATTTACTTATTTCCTGTATGCGTAGACCAGGCATGCATAAATATGGTCACTGTTTAATAGGATGTACTCTGCATTGGGAGTTTCTTTCTATTTTATTTACTCATAAGACAAAAGGAATGCTTGCCAGCTGGGCACAGTATACAATGCCTATAATCCCAGCTCCTTGGGAAGCTGAGGCAGGAAGATCACAAGTTTGAAGCCAGCCTGGGGAACTAACAAGACCCTATCTCAAAGTCAAATAAAAAGGGTTGGGGAGGTAGCTCAGAGGTAGACCATCCCTGGTTCAATCACCAGTACCGAAATAAAATAAAATGAAATAAAAGGAATGCTTTAGTCAGGCGTGGTGGTGCACACTTGTAATCCCAGTACTTGGGAGGCTGAGACAGGAGGATCGCAGGTTCACTGCCAGCCTCAGCTACTTAATGAGACCCTCCGCAACTTAGTGAGACCCTGTTTCAAAATTAAGAATTGAAAAAATAGGGCTGGGGGTGTAGCTCAGAGGTAGAATGCCCCTGAGTTCAATCCTCAGTACTCCAAAAAAAAAGGAATGCCTATTTTATTTTTTATTTGGAAACAGTCTCAGTAAGTTGTAGAGGACCTAAGTAGCTGAGGTTGGCCGTGAACCCGCAATCCTCCTATCTCAGCCTCCCAAGAACTGGGATTACAAGTGTGCGCCACCACACCGTCTTGAATACTTATTTTTTAATAGGATTAAAAATCTATAGCTGTCAACTTGCAAACCATTAATTACTTGCTAGGAGGTCTGGGACAGGGTTAGACAGAAATTTTAAAGTGCCAACTATAACTATCAGTTGTGATTCAATCAGAAATGTAAATAAAGTATCTTTGTGTAAGTCAAAGGACAATTAGAACTTGATTTGCCCAATGCTTTGATTTCACAAATACAACAGCCCCATTTTTTAAAAAAAATCACTTTAGAGAGGTTTAAATACTAGTGGATATATTGTCAGTTTTAGCAGGTCCTATATCACAGACATCTCACATCTCATGAGCCTGCAACTACAGCACTTGACCTCACACGGCTGGTACAGAAGCCTGGTGAGAGCCGTGCGTGGTGGCGCATGCTTGTAATCCCAGTACTTTGGGAGGCGGAGACTGGAAGATCCGGGTTCGCGGCCAGCCTCAGCTCTCTCCCTGTCTCTCTCTCTCTCTCTCTCTCTCTCTCTCTCTCTCCTTAGTGAGGCCTTCTGCAACTTCGTGAGACCCGGTTTCAAAATAAAGTATAAAAAATAGGGCCGGGGGTGTAGCGCGGAGGTAGAACG
>PVJS01031316.1:0-23485 GCA_004027185.1 Glis glis | reverse complement strand
GCTCCACCCCCAGCCCTATTTTTTATTCTTTATTTTGAAACAGCGTCTCACTAAGTTGCAGAGGGCCTCACTCAGTAGCTGAGGCTGGCTGCAAACCCGGGATCCTCAGGTCTCAGCCTCCCAAGTACTGGGATTACAAGCATGCGCCACCATGCCTGGCTTAGACTACTTTTTAACTGGATCCTATGCCAATAAACAATTGAAACATACTTGAAGGTGTTTAAGTTCTAGTAATAAGACAATTCAAAATTCTCCCTGCTTCTCTGCAATCATCTGATATGTAATGAAAGTTCAGAAGCCGATGTCCTGAACAAACAAGCACAAACATCAAGAAATTAACTCAGTATTTGAAAGAATATTGTTTCAGGTATTTTTATCACAGAAGACAAGTAGAAAGTCACACATTTTGTTCCAAGCCCAACCTGGGAAAAACTTTTAATTTCTGACCTATTCTGCTTTTATTAATTCCTGTCTCTCTAGTAGCACAACTGTTGTCAAAAGTACTTTCTAACTTTGACAGCATGTTGATGGCTCAGGAAGACAAATAGTGTCCACTCTTTTCTGTACTCGCCCTGAGTACAGGAGGATCACAAGTTTGAGGCTAGCCTGGGCAACTTTGTGAGACCCCTGTCTCAAAATAAAATACAAAAAGGGTACCAAGAGCTGTGTACATGTATATTTTTATCACATTGAACCTCACTCACTCTGATTTATAATTGCAATGCACTAATAATTTTTTTAAAAGAGCAGTCAGCAGTTAAGACAGCTTTGCCTACAGCTAACCATGTATTCTATACTATATATTTTACCCCTTCTGATAAACCTAATCTTACTTTAGTGAAAAGACAATAATATTAATAAAATCCAAAAAAGGGTTTGGGATGCAGCTCAGTGGTAGAACCCCTAGGTTCAATCCCCAGTACCACAAATAAAATAAAATAAACCTAAATGGGGTATTAAAATATTAAAAGGTTCCTATCTGGCTCCATCTTATGTTTCAGGATTCTGCTCCAAAGGAACATTGAATTTGAACAAACCAAGATCTTCAATCTATTTGAAGAGGGGAAGTATGACTAGATACTAGAAAACATGATTTAAAAGAATCACTAAATGCAAGTTAATTGAATATAAACTGAACACTTTACCGAGTAAATGCTGTGGCCCAAAGTAGAGGAACAAATAGGATTGTTATAGGATCATGTGTACAAAACTTTAATTAGAGTTGAATTTTTAACTTGTTCGTTTAAGGTAAAGTTAAGTGGAAGAGAATATCAAAGCTGTATATTTCTAAACTGGTTTATCAGCCTTTTTTAGCCCATGTCCCATTTTGAAAAGATAAATATACTCTTAGTTAATATCATTTGAAATTTCAGAATAAGTTAAATACTATTCTAAACGTGAGCGAGTGAGAGCTTTCTGAGTAGAGGAAGGAGTCCTTTTCCTATCCTCACATTTTTAGTATGAAATTACCACCTAGTTTATTCAATAGACTAGCTAATAATTGAGGTTTACCCTAAACTTGAAACCATTTTCATAACTTTACTTTGAGAACAAAACTTCAATTCAAGAAAGTGAAAGCTTGTTAACCTAGGGATATAGGGATATTGATGTATATAATTTGAAGTTTCAGGTCAAATCTCCAGATATGTCTGCCAAATATGCCAAGCCCTATTAAAAATTATAGTTTTATTGTAAAATATACATAACATAAAATTTACCATTGGTTCTATTTAAAACATTAACAGTGTTGTGCAACTACCACCTCAATATAGTTCTAAAACATTTTTAACCACCCCAAAAGTTAATCCTATACCCATTAAGCAGTCATCACTCCTCTCCCCTCAGGCCTCTGGCAGCCACTGATCAGCTTTCTTTCTATGGATTTGCCTGTTCTGGATATTTCATATAAATGGAATCATACAATATGTGGCCTCTTGAGTCTGGCTTTTTTCATTTAGTGTATTTTCACAGTTCATACGTATTATAGCATGTATCAGTACATTATTGATTTTATAAAAAGCTGAATTTTAAAAATAAAATTTTTAGAAGTTTATCAGGTCGGTCTTTTCTTTAGTGCTCTAAAAATAGAGCACCATTTATTCTTCATTTCATAAATCCAGCCAGACATATTTCTTGTTGACATCTGTAAATCTCAACATGGAACATAAAACTTTTATTCTTCACATTTAAATTTTCATAAAGCAAATCAAACAATCTGATTTTAACATACTAGCCACATGTTTTGTTTTTGTTTTTGTTTTTGCCTTGAAAATTAAGCAAGGTTGGTCTTCACCCAGACCAGCCAGCATTTTTTTTTTGGGGGGGTGGCACTGGGGATTGAGCCCAGGGGCATTCTACCTCCAAGCTATACCCCCAGTCCTATTTTTATGTTTATTTTGAAACAGGGTCTCACTAGGTTGATGAGAGTCTCACTGCTTGCTGAGTCTGTCCTCGAGCCTGCGATCTTCCTGACTCAGCCTCCCAAGTACTGGGATTACAAGCATGCACCACCACGCCCGGCACCAGCATTGTTTTGAAAGCCAGTGATTAGCGATGAATGACACAGTATATCTATCCCAAACCAGAAATTTTTGTGGTGAACTCGGCCTTACTGGATTGGAAAGCCTCTGTACATACTTGAGCCATTTTGTTCCCATTTGCTTCTTAAAATTTCAATTTTATCAATATTAGTGCTACTGTTTGAGTTTTTTATTCTATGCCTTGAACCTCAAATAGAAAATGTGAAATAGTGGTAGAACATTTACAAGTTTTTGTTGTTGTAAATAGTAAGTATATATGCTCAATTTGATCTTTTTCAAAACTTTTTTTATATCCTCCTTTAAAACATGTATTTGAGCTTTGAGCTGGGCGTGGTGGCACATGCTTGTAATCCCAGTACTTGGGAGGCTGAGACCGGAGGATCGTGGGTTCACGGGAGGCTGAGACCGGAGGATCGCAGGTTCACGGCCAGCCTCAGCTACTTAGTGAGGCCCTCTGCAACTGAGTGAGACCCTGTTTCCAAATAAAGAATAAAAAATAGGGCTTGGGGTATAGCTCGGAGGTAGAATCCCCCTGGGTTCAATCCCCAGTACCGCAAAAAAAAAAAAAAAAATGTATTTGGTCCTTTATCCTAATTTGGAGTATCTTCTGAAATTTTTGTTTTTTCTCTAGTACACGTAAAATTTGAAAACTACATAGAATATAAAATATTTTTATTCTTAGTTGTCAGAAATCATATTTTTATTATATTTTCTCAGACTTGCCCATAATAGTATATGTTTTATTATTATAACCTTCCTGAGTTTAATGTGATAGTTATTGTTGGGAATAAGTGGGAGTTATTAATAGCATTTGACAAAAAGTATTTTATGAACCACATTTAAGACTTAAAGGGAGAAGAGGTTGGAAGCAGGGAAACCAACAAATTAGACATTTTAGTCATATAAGTAATCATCTAGCCGGACATGGTGGCGCACACTTGTAATCCTGAGACAGGAGGATCACAGGTTCACGGCTAGCCTCAGCTACTTAGTGAGGCCCTCTGCAACTTCATGAGACCTTGTTTCAAAATAAAGAATAAAAAATAGGACTGGGGAGAGGGCTTGGAGGTAAAATGCCCCTGGGTTCCATCCCCAGTACTGCAAAAATAAAACCAAAATAAAAAAAGTAATCATCCTAAGTCTTTAAGAGCAAGGTCTGTGTTGTGTTGTTCATCTGTGCTGTGCTGTGTACAATCTTTGTCTAATTTGTGGTATAAAATATAGGTTCAGAATTATCTTACATAATTTGTGAAAGAAAACAGAATGAGAAAATGAATTCTCTTTCATTGTTGAAAGAAATACAGCTAAGAACCTAGCCTCATGTGGTCACAGTAAAAATAAAGGGACTAGATAAATACAGAGCAGAAAGTAAGAGATCTAAATAAAGGATTAACGTGGAATGTACCATGAAGAATGGAATTAAGCAGACTCCAAAACCAAACACTCTGAAAACAAGAGAAAAGAAAGGTGATGATGAGTGACACTTGAGAAGGGACCGCATCTGACCAGTTTGTTTTTTGAGAGAGAGCTTTATAGGGTATACTCCTAAATCTATTAGGTGTTGGAGCAGAAGGCTAATTGGAAAATACCCATAGACAATGGGATTTTTTTAAATGTAGATTTAGGAGGTATTTGTGTGTGATAGATTAAATCATTCCATGAATGAATTCTAAGACTGAACTTTTGTGGGTGAATTTTGGTGAGAATAAGAATAGGCTCAGTTAAATTTTTTTTCAGAGCTGGGTGTGATGGCACATGCCTGTAATCTCAGTACTTGGGAGGCTGAGACAGGAAGATTGCAGGTTCACAGCCAGCCTCATCAACTTAGTGATGCCCTGTTTCAAAATAAAAAATAAAATATGTCAGGAGGTGTAGCTCAGGTAGAATGCCCCTGGGTACAATTCCTAGTGCTACAAAAAATAAAATACAATAAAACCACCACAGAACTTTATAAAAAACTTTTCAAAAAATGGATTCATGTTAAAGCTGTGCTTTATTAAGTAAGAATAAATTCTACCACCAGAATGCAAGTAATCTGTCCACATTTTCCATTGAAACAGTTTTGTTTGTATCAGACTACCAAAATTTTACTATGGATATTTTTGTTGTAATAGGATTTATGAGTTGGATGTGGTGGCACATGCTTGTAATCCCAGCATATGGGAGGCTGAGACAGGAGGATCACAGGTTCGTGGCCAGCCTCAGCTACTGAGTGAGGCCCTCTGCGACTTAGTGAGACCCTGTTTCAAAATAAAGAATAAAAAATAGGGCTAGGGGTGTGCTTGGAGGTAGAATGCCCCTGGGTTCAATCTCAGTACCACAAAAAAAAAGAACGAAAGAAAAAGTACTTATGGCACATTTGAATCTACTCTGTAGTCAACTCAGCTGGGAAAGAAAGCTATAAAAAGGAATGCAGAAATTATTTTAAAGGGTACTTTCATAGACAAAGCAACACAGTCACAGAGTAATAGCAATAGAGAATCTTACAAATAGGTTCTCTAAATAGCAGGCACTCTTCAAATCAAAGAGCACTTAACATCTGCAGTCTAGAAAGCATGCTGGTTTTATTTCAGTGTTTTAAACCATCAAGAGGTAGCAGCAGCATCAGTCATATGTTCTAGGTATTTGAAAATTAGGAAAGTCTGAGCATGGTGGTACACACCTATAATTCCAGTACTCAGGAGGCTGAGACAGGAGGATCCCAACTTCAAAGCCAGCCTTAGCAATTCAATGAGACCCTTAGCAACTTAGCGAGACTGTGTTTCAAAATAAAAAAATTAAAAGGACTGGGTGTGTAGCTCAGGGGTAGAATGCCCCTGGGTTCAGTCCCCAGTACAAAAACAAACAAACAAAAGAAAGGGTCCTAGAAATCATCTCATTCTTTTTATAGTTGTATGGAAAATTTGCCAGAACCATGGCCAGTTAAGTTTAGACTAATACTAACAAATGTTTCTCTAGACTTCTGGTCTAATATCTGTCCTGCAATACTATAAAACCCTCCTTTAAATGTGATTAAAATTGAGAAACTTTTTAAGCATTAATCTATGATTTTATTTATACTTGTAAGAATTAATAGGGAAGTACTATTTTTCTGTTAGTGTATACAGTGAAAGTATCAACTTATTTGTATTATTTTAGAGATGAGAAAAAAGCCTAGATTTTATTTTGATTGGCACATGACTCATTTAATCTCTTTTAAATGTAGACAGCCAATAACTTTTAGGAAAACAAGTGTTTTTAAAAATGATTTTTCTTTATAATTCTCTATAACCAGCAAGAAGTTGAGAAGTTTACAGACCTAGAGAAACTCTACCTCTACCTTCAGCTGCCTTCTGGTCTCAGCAGTGGAGAGAAAAGGTATATCTATTCTTGTCTTTGCTATAATTACATCGGTTATAGGACATACTTAGGGTTTATGTGTGGAATATGTATTGTGGTTGTTATTATATTACAATATTTAAAAAAATTTTTTTTTGTTTGGAGGTACTGGGGATGGAACCCAGGGGCATTCTACCTCCGAGCTACACCCCCAGCCCTATTTTTTATTCTTTATTTGGAAACAGGGTCTCACTAAGTTGCAGAGGGCCTCACTAAGTAACTGAGGCTGGCCATGAACCCAGTTCCTCCGGTCTCAGCCTCCCAAGTACTGGGATTACAAGTGTGCACCACCATGCCCGGCTCACAATGTTTTTTAAATCATCAGAAAACAATTGCAAAACAATAGAACATTTTGGTTTTTGATATTTCATTAAATATTTACTACAATTTTTGCTAATTCATTTATACTACTGGGCAAATACTATGAAAATCAAAAAGGAAACCAAAGAATAAATGGATAAGTATTTTGAGAAATAAAGTGCAAGAGTTTTTTAAAGGTACTGTCAGATAAGCACATCACAGAATATGAGAGGAAAAAAAGAGGAAATATCAGTATAGAACATGAATTTATGATAGTGTAAGTTGTTTTAAGTACCTGGAGTATTACTTTAGTTTCATCATTAAAAATATTTCCAGACATGGTGGCACACACCAGTAATCCCAGTACTTGGGAGACTGAGACAGAAGGATCACAGGTTCGAAGCCAGCCTCAGCAGTCAAGGCCCTCAGCAACTTAGCAACCTGTTTAAAAATAAAACATAGGGCGAAGGTGTAGCTTGAAGGTGGAATGCCCCTGGGTTCAATCCCCAGTAACCACCCCCCCACCCCTGCCATGCACACACACAAAATTTAAGTTTTCATCTAGACAATATTGAGAAAAGTACTTTAGTCATTCTATTCTTTAAAGTTTCCTTACTCTTTTAAGTATTTCTCAGAATTCATTTCATTTGTATATTATTTTCAACATTCTGTTCCTTTAAAATTATGTGTAAAAAGAAATGGGATGAAATTTCTGTTACTTTTACCTTTTCTCTTATACCTCAGTTCAAATTATATAGCTGCTTTAATTATTTAGTATCTTCTTTGAAATTAAATAAATTATTCTTTTTTATTTTAATGATTAGTGATCAGAATGCCATGTCATCTAGTCGAGCACAACAAATGCATGCCTTTTCCTGGATTCGGAATACCCTAGAGGAACATCCTGAGACTTCACTACCCAAACAGGAAGTCTATGATGAATACAAGTAAGTATTATAAGACATGTTGTGCTCTATTAGAAAGGTTAACTATACTTGGCCCCATGATTTTTTTTTTTTTTTTTTTTTTTTTTTTTGCGGTACCGGGGATTGAACCCAGAGGCATTCTACCTCTGCGCTGCACCCCCGGCCCTATTTTTTTATACTTTATTTTGAAACCGAGTCTCACAAAGTTGCGGAGGGCCTCACTAGGTAGAGAGAGAGAGAGAGAGAGAGACGGGGAGAGAGAGAGCGAGCTGAGGCTGGCCGCGAACCCGGATCCTCCAGTCTCCACCTCCCAAAGTACTGGGATTACAAGCATGCGCCACCACGCCCGGCCCGTGATTTGTTTTATCATTGGTAACTATCAAGCTGATATATGGAAGTTACACTTAGAAATCTCTAAGATGCTTCCACCTCCAAGCTTCTGTGGTAGTATGTAATACAAGGCAGGATTACCAAATAAAAGAATTTTTTCTAGATTTCTTCAGAATGTCTGAGGATAGAGGGACAGTAGGCATAGGATTGCTGAGTCAAAGGATTCCTGAAGAGTTAAAGGTGATAACAAATGTGCATCTGGGCTTAGACGAACCATGAAAGGCAACAAATAAGTCAATGCATAAGGAGACACTAAAACACATTTTTAACCTGGACTTTCTAAAGGCCCTTTTCAGGAATCCCAGACTCTAGTCCTCCATGCCAGCCAAAAATGTTGTGGCTTTTGTGTGTGTATGTTTTCTTTTGTGGTACTAGGGATTGAACCCACAGGCATTCTACCTCCAAGCTAAGCCCCAACCCTTATTATTTTTTATTTTAAAACAGCGTCTCAGCCGGGCGTGGTGGCGCACGCTTGTAATCCCAGTATTTGGGAGGCTGAGACTGGAGGATCCGGATTCGCAGTCAGCCTCAGCTACTTAGTGAGGCTCTCCACAACTTAGTGAGACCCTGTTTCCAAATGAAGAATAAAAAATAGGGCTGGGGGTATAGCTCGGAGGTAGAATGCCCCTAGGTTCAATCCCCAGTACCACAAAAAAATAAGTTGCTGAGGCTGATCTCGAACCTGAGATCCTCCTGTCTCAGCCTCCCAAGTACTGGGATTACAGATGTGCACCACCACACCCAGTTTGTTGTAAATTACTTAAGGATAAGAGAGTTCAGTGAGTTGTACATATTAAATACTCAAATAAATGTGATTATACAGATTATTTAAATACAGGAAATAAAAATATAGAGGCCGAAAGGCTCTTCTAGATAGACAAAGGTTAATAGGTGCTGAATCCAGTCTTGTTTAACATTTTTATAATTGATTTGAAAGGGAAAACTAATTCCGGCAAAGTAAGTAAAACCAAAATTTTCTAGTTACTGAAATGTCAAACCAGTAAGCATTAATGTTAATTATGCAATTTGCAAGAAAATTGTCAGATATGTGCTATTGTTAAAATGTAAAACAATGCAAAGGAACTATACTTATTAAGATTCTTGGTGTCTAGGAAGAAAACTTTGCCTTCATTCACCCTTCTTTTCTCATGAAAAGAAACATAATGGAGCTGGAGAAAAATATCTGAAATAATCAAGAGAACAAAGTTAAACTAAAGAACTTTAGGTTTTTATCTCTTTTGAAATGTTAGAACTGAGATAGCATGGGATCCAGATCGTTCATTCTCAGTCTACAACAGTATTGAATATTCACTGTATGCCAGACCCTGTGATAAATGCTGAGGATGTGATAAGACTCAGTCCCTGTCTTCCTCAAGAAGTGGGATATATATTTTTTAAATAAACATGAATTCTTCATTAAATTAGTGTTAAATAAAATAGAAGCCAGGAGTGGTGGTACACGCCTATTTTCCAGTACTTGGGAGGCTGAGACAGGAGGAGGTTCAAAGCCAGCTTTGGCAACTTAGACCCTGCTTCAAATAAAAAACAAAATTGGGCTGGGAGTGTAGCTCAGTGGTAAAAGCCCCTGGTACTGGGTTCAATCCCCAGGATCACAAAAATTAAATGAATAAAACAAAGATGGCCATCTGAATCTTCAAAGAAGCAAATTTGAACTTAGTAAAAGGCTATAAATGTCAGGCAAACTTGTGTATGTGTTGAAGAAACCCTGGATTGAAGATCAAGAGAATACATTTTGTCAATGACCTAGACAAGTGTCTTAACTCCTTATTTTGTAAGTTGGCTCACCTGTAAAATGAAGCAGTTGAAAATGCATGAGGCTTTTTTTTTGTGTGTGGTACCGGGGATTGAACCCAGGGGCGTTCTACCTCTGCGCTACACCCCCGGCCCTATTTTTTTATACTTTATTTTGAAACCGGGTCTCACGAAGTTGCGGAGGGCCTCACTAGGTAGAGAGAGAGAGAGAGACAAGGAGAGAGAGAGAGAGCGAGAGCTGAGGCTGGCCAAGAACCCGGATCCTCCGGTCTCCGCCTCCCAAAGTACTGGGATTACAAGCATGTGCCACAATGCCCACCCATGAGGCTTCTTTTAGTCCTAAAATTATAAAAGCTGTCTGAAACAGAAAATGTTGAGGAACAGCTAATTATCCAAAGGTGTCTTGCTAGTTTCCCCAAAGGCAAATAGGACAAATGAGTATATAACATTTTTATAATGGGCTAATAAGGGAACCTGGGATATTAATATAGCCATGAAGTGCTATCCCTCCACCATACAACCCTTCATCTTACCAGTAGAGATAGCACACTACATTTACTGAAGTGTGACCCTGGCCCATGATAGCAATCCATCTATTTCTAAAAACTTCTGGCCTTGGGCAAAGTTTAATTATATTTTTCTATAATATTCTGAATTTTTCCTTGAAATCTTATTCTAAGGTTCCCATAAATTCTTACAATTTTTTCCTTAGAAATGTTAAAGGATTTTTCTAAACAAGAGCCAAACATCACATTGTTTGGGAGGAGGAGTGAGAACTCCTATTTCCAGCAATTGATTGGCAGATTAGTAGAGAGCTGTAGAGATAAAATGAAGTGATTTAGAGAGTCTGGAATTTAAGAAGGAAGTAGCCGGGCGTGGTGGTGCACGCTTGTAATCCCAGTACTTTGGGAGGCAGAGACCGGAGGATCTGGGTTCGCGGCCAACCTCAGCGCGCATACACGCGCGCGATTTCTCTCTCTCTCTCCTCTCTCCTCTCTCTCTCTCTCTCTCTCTACCTAGTGAGGCCCTCCGCAACTTCGTGAGACCCGGTTTCAAAATAAAGCATAAAAAAAATAGGGCCGGGGGTTTAGCGCGGAGGTAGAACGCCCCAGCGTTCAATGCCCGGTACCGCAAAAAAAAAAAAGAAGGAAGTAGTATAAGTAGGTAAGGGAAGTTTTTGATAATATGACTAGGAAAGAAATACCAGTTCCATTCATGGAATTGGAGAATTGTGCTAATGATTATGTCTCTTTTTATAATCCATATAGGACTAGGTACAAAGTATCTGAGTACTTCTGAGTCAAAAGACTGGAACTCAGTGTGTCATAATGGGTGAGAAAGCAAAAATGCTAAACTGAAGATTATCAAACTGAGTGGGTAGAAATTGCATTAAGTAAGCCAGATGTGGTGGCGCATGCTTGTAATCCCAGTACTTGGGAGGCTGAGACAGGAGGATCACAGGTTTGCAGCCAGCCTCAACTACTTAGTGAGGCCCTCTACAACTTAGTGAGACCCTGTTTCAAAATAAAGAATAAAAAATACAGCTGGGGGTGTAGCTCGGAGGTAGAAGCCCCTGGGTTCAATCCCTAGTACTGCAAAAAAAAGAAGAAATTGCATAAATAGTTAAAAATGCTATTATAAATAAACTGCTTAACATATGAAAGAGTTGAGCCGGGCGTGGTGGCGCACACTTGTAATCCCAGTACTTGGGAGGGTGAGACTGGAGGATCACAGGTTCGCAGCCAGCCTCAGCTACTTAGACCCTCCGCAACTTAGTGAGACCCTGTTTCCAAATAAAGAATAAAAAATAGGGCTGGGGGTATAGCTCGGAGGTAGAATGCCCCTGGGTTCCGTCCCCAGTACCGCCAAAATATATATATATGAAAGAGTTTACATATGATTTAGTCTATATGCACAGAAATAATAAGGATATTGTAAGAGACACAGCATAATAACAGGACATGTACTAACAGAGTATTTTGATATTTCCACAGAGTTGTAGCATGTAGAAGCTTCAAGTTATTCCCTCAATTGAATGCTCATTGCCTGAAACCATAATTTGCCATGTTGGCTTAAATAATTTGAGAGAGAGGAAAAATGTAGACTGTGACTACCAGAAAGGAAAAAGTAGATCAGAGTATTAGGAAATAGCTGGTTAAAAGTTTTTAGATAATGTTTTCTTTAAAAAAAAAATAGAGTATAGCTGTGTATTTTATTTATTTATTTATTTATTTATTTATTTATTTATTTATTTATTTTGCAGTACTGGGGATTGAACCCAGGGGCATTCTACCTCCAAGCTACACCCCCAGCCCTATTTTTTATTCTTTATTTTGAAACCGGGTCTCACGAAGTTGGTTGGAAGTTGTTTTCAGTCAGGGTTTGGTGTGCATCGTTCCAGGCCCTCCTGACTTTCATGACTTGGGTTGAGAAGTCTGGAATGATTTTTATTGTTTTGCCCCCTGAATGTCACCCATTCTTTTCTTCTCGATGCATTTAAGATTCTTTCCTTAGCCTCTACATTATTTATTTTGGTTATTATGTGGCATGGAGACGTTCTTTGATCTTGTCTTGTCAGTGTTCTGAATGTCTCCTGTATGTGGATGTCCAACTCTTTTTCTATATTTGGGTAATTCTCTGATATTATTTCTCTGAAGAGGTTTTTAATGCCCTTGGTTTGTACTTCTAGACCTTCAGTGCCTATTATCTGTAAGTTAGGTCATTTCATATTATTCTGTATTTCTTGGATTTTCTGGCCATGTTGTTATATCGTCTTCTCTATATTACTGACTTTTTTGGTCAGGTTTGAATGAGCTGTCTTCCAAGAGTGAGACTCTATTTTCCAGGTGGTCTAGTCTGACAGAGCTGGTTTCTGTCAAGTTCTTTAATTCATTTTTATCTCCTTCATTTCACTCAAAGCCTCTTTTTGGTTCTTACTTAGGGCTTCAACTTCTTTCATTCTCTGTACACTTTCTCTGATTTCATTTGTGAGGCCTTTGATCATATTGAAAACTAAAATTCTGAATTGTCTTTCTGGCCTTTTCTGTAGCTCAGTATTGGTGATCTCCCTTGTTGAGTTGTGGGAATTGTTTCCTCATTGGTCTTTAGTCTCATGTTTTCAGAGTTCTCAGGCCTGTATTTCTGTTGTATTGGCATCCTCTTCCTCTTTATGTGAGAGCCCTGGGTCTATTTGTTATCCCTTTATAATAAGGCCTATGCTGGGGGTATATATTTGCCTCAGCAAATCTGTCTCATAGCTCTTTAACAAGATACAGTTCTTAGTGTGGGAAAACAGGAGTCTTTGCAGGCCACCGTGCTCTCTAGACCCAAGTTCAGGAGGACCAGAGACTATGGTGTTCCATTCAGAGCCTGTGTCCTGCTGGCTGGGATTTAATGCCCCACAGACACCACCGGTGCTCTGCTGGTTGAGAACCCATGAGACCCTGCAAAGCGCTGACCTCTGGCATCTGTGGTAACTGGACCTAAGCTCAGCAGAGCCATAGATTACTATGTTTCAAGCTTGTGGCCCGGCTGGCTGAGCTTTGATTGCACAGGGACACCATTGCTGATCTGCTGGATGTGATCACATGGACTCCTGTTAGTTTCTGGCTTCTGTGATTGCCAGGCCCAAACTCTGCTGGCAGATATGCATTCCCAGCCTATAGCTGCGATCACGTGAACCCCTGATGGCTCTTGGCCTCCCTGCTTTTAAGCCTCAAGCTCTGGCAGGGAGAGATTGTATCATTCTGACCCTGGGGCTTGGGTGACTCTGTTATTTAGCCCCAGAAACACCACTGCTGCTCTGGGCAGCTGAGATCACATGAGACCTAGTTGGCCATCAGCCTTGGTTCTTATGATGCAGCTGGGTGTGAGTTTATAGCCCTCAGAACATTTCACCCCACCCCGCTGGCAGTCCTGTGGTGATTGTTGCAGACCCTGCAGGGATGATTTGCAAACTCACAGACCACGCAGGTCTGTTTATTGCCATACAGGTCCCTGCAGCCACACAAGCTCCCGCTGGGACGGTTTGTAAACTCAGTCTTGAGGAATACCGCTCGGTTCCTACAGGAAGGGATGATTTCGACTGCAGCCACAGGAGTTTGCTGGGCAGTTTGGCTGGTTGGTCTGTAGATTGACAGTGGTCCTGATGAGGAGTGTGGTAGCCACTGGGTTCCCTGCAGGAAGGTCCTGTCATTTTTTGATCTGAGTTCAGCTATAGCCGCAGGAGTTCACTGGGCAGTCTGGGGAGTCACAGTTTTGAGGTAGTCAGGCATGGAGAGAAGAATGCAATTGCTTCTGATGGTTTTCTGAAATCACTGGCTCAACAAGATTTTGCTTCTTTGTTGGCGTTGGTCTCTGAGAGCCGCTAGGTTCTGGCAGCTGCCAGCCCCAGCACAAGCTCGCCCAGATGGCACCATCTCTACTCTCTGCTTACCAGGTGAGACAAGTGGAGCACTTTTCATCCTCTGCTCTCTGTGTTGCATCCAATTTCACCACGTTTCAACTGTCTTTCTTCTGTTGAGTTCTGACTGCTTGTCTTCTCTTGCCAAGAAGCAATCTTCCCACTGGTTGAGTTCCAACTCTTGGAGCAACCGAAATGCACTGTCTTCCTCTATTCCAACATCTTTAATCCTCTATGTTTCACTTTTTGAGGTACTGCCAAATTGTGTTTCAAAATGACTGCACCATTCAAATTTCCACGAATGTATGAGGGTTGCAGTTTTGCCACATTCTCACCAGTACTTACTTGTCTTTCATCATTATTATCATTATTATTATTATTATTATTATTACCACTTTAGTACAAGTGAAGAATAGGTCATGGTTTTGATTTGCATTTCTCTGATGACTTTTGATGCTGAACATTTTTTCATGCATGTATTTACCATTTGTATATTTTTTAAGAATTTTCTTATTTTTTGCTCATTATTTAATTGTATTTTGTCTTTTATTGTTGAGTTGTAAGTATTCTTTACATATTCAAGATATTAGATCCTTATTAGATATACTAGGATTTGCAAATATTTTCTCCCATTCTGTGGGCTGTTCTTTACTTTCTTGAGAGTATCCTGTGATCAACAAGTTTTTAATTTTTGTGAAATCCAATTTATTTTTCTTTGGTTTCTTGTACTTTTAGGAATTGTATCTAAGAAACTTGTTTGATCAAAGCTCATGCAGATTTATACTCTGTATCCTTCATAAGTTTTATAACTTCAGCTCATACATTTGGATTTTTGCATTTTGAGGTTTTTTTGTATATAGTGTGAGGTAGGTGCCCAAATTCATCCTTTTGCACATGAATATCCAGTTGTTTCAGCATTTTTGTTGAAAAGACCATTTCTTCCCTATTGAATGGTCTTGGCATATTTATAAGAACTCAGTTAAACATAGATTTATGAACTTATTTCTGAATTCATAATTGTGTTCCATTCCTCTATATATCTTTGTGCCAGCACTAACTGTACGGCCTTGATTACTCTAGCATTGTAGTAAGTTTTGAAATTGAGAAATGTGAGTCTTCGAGCCGGGCGTGGTGGCGCACGCTTGTAATCCCAGTACTTTGGGAGGCGAAGACCAGAGGATCCGGGTTCACGGCCAACCTCAGCTCTTGCGCGCGCACGCGAGCGTTCTCTCTCTTTCTCTCTCCCTCCCTGTCTCTCTCTCTCCCTGTCTCTCTCTCTCTCTCTCTCCTTAAGTGAGGCCCTCCGCAACTTCGTGAGACCCGGTTTCAAAATAAAGTATAAAAAATAGGGCCGGGAGCGTAGCGTGGAGGTAGAACGCCCCTGCGTTCAACCCCCGGTACCGAAAAAAAAGAAATGTGAGTCTTCCAATTTCATTCTTTCTCAAGATTATTTTGAGCTTTCTGAGTTGCTTAAATTTCCATATGAATTTTAGCATCAGTTTGTTGATTCCTATAAGGAAGACATTCAGAATTTTGATAAGGATTGCATTGAATCTTAGATCAGTTTGGGATTATTGCCATCATAACAATGCTATGTCTTTCCATTCATGATCATGGGCTATCTTTCCATTTACTTATTTCTTCTTTAATTTCTTTCAAGGTTTTGTAGTTTCCATATACACATGTTACACTTTTTTTGTTAAATTCATTACTAAATATATTTTTATTATATTGTAAACTTTCTTAATTTCTTTTTGTGTTGTTACTAATGTACAGAATACTGCCTTTGAATCATGATCCTGTATCCTGCAACCTTGCAGAACTAGCTCTAATCATTATTAGTGATTTCTTAGGATTTTCTATAAAGAAAATGTCATATGAAAGTAGAGATAAATTTACATCTTCCTTTCTAATCTACATGTCTTTTATCTCACTTTCTTGCCTGATTGCCATCACTAGAAACTCCTGGATAATTTTAAATAGAAATGGTGAGAAAGTACATACCTATCTTTTGCCAGATCTGAAGGTGGAAGGTGTCTTTCACCATTAAGTATGTTAGGTGTTTTCTTTATAATTTTTACTTTCTTTTTTTGGCGGTACTGGAGATTGAACACAGGGGCATTCTACCTCTGAGCTATACCCCCAGCCCTATTTTTTATTCTTTATTTTGAAACTGTGTCTCACTAAGTTGCAGAGGGCCTAAGTAGCTGAGGCTGGCTGCGAACCTGCGATCCTCCTGTCTCAGCCTCCCAAGTACTGGGATTACAAGCATGCACCACCAAGCCCAGCTAGTTGTTTTCCTTAGATGACCTTTATCACATTGAGGAGTTTTCATCCTGTTACTAATTTGTTGGATGTTCATCAAATGTTTTTTCTGCATCTGAGATGATCGTATTAAGTTGCTTTCTTTATGTAATTAAAGTTTTGTAGTATATTATTGATTGCTTTTATATGTTGTGCTCATCTTGCATTTCTGGGATGAATCACTCTTGGTCATTGTGTATAATCCATTATGTTTGCTGCTAAATTCAGTTTGTATATACATACACACATATATACTGACAGACCTAAAAATATACAAATATATTTTGTTGTTGTTGTTGTTGTTGGTACTGGGGATTGAACTCAGGGGCATTCTACCTCTGAGCTACACCCCCTGTCCTATTTTATTTTTTATTTTTGAAACAGGGTCTCACTAGATTGATGAGAGTCTCACTACTTGCTGAGGCTGTCCTTGAACCTGAGATCCTCCTATCTATAAGTGTGCACCATCATGCCCGGCCTGTGAGTATATTGTTAAAGATATTTTTGCATCTTTGTGTATTTTATTTATTTGCAGTACTAGGGATTGAACCCAGGGGCATTCTACCTCTGAGCTACACCTCCAGCCCTATTTTTTATTCTTTATTTTGAAACAGGGTCTCACAAAGTTGCAGAGGACCTCACTAAGTAGCTGAGGCTGGCCGTGAACCCGCGATCCTCCTGTCTCAGCCTCCCAAGTATTGGGATTACAAGCGTGTGCCACCACGCCCGGCTTTGCATCTATATTTATAAGAGAGATTGGTCTGCAGTTTTCTCTTGTGATGTATTTGTCTGGTCTTGATATCAGGGTAGTGCTGGACTTATATAAATGAGTTTTATGAAAGAATTTGTCAGGGATTGGTATTAATCTTAAATGCCTACTAGAATTCACCAGTAAAACCATCTGAGCTTGGTGTTTTCTTTGTAAGTATTTCTAAGTTATTAATTCAGTCTCCCTTTTATAGATCAGATATTTATTTCTTTGTCAGCCCATTTTGATGATTTGTGAGTTTCTAGAATTTTGTCCATTTCACATAGCTTATCCAATTTATTGGTATACAGTTTTTCATAGTATTTTCTTATAGTTCTTGTTATTTCTGTATGGTCAGTAGTAATGTTGCTTTTTTTCACTCCTGGTTATTTAGTCTTTTTTTTTTTTTTTTTGCAGTTCTGGGTATTGAACCCAGAGGCATTCTACCTCTGAGCCATACACTCCCAGCCCTGTTTTTTATTCTTTATTATAAAGCAGGGTCTCACTAAGTTGCAGAGAGCCTAAGTAGCTGAGGCTGGCTGTGAACCCGGCTCCTCCTGTCTCAGCCTCCCAAGTACTGGGATTAAAAGCGTGCGCCACCATGCCCATCTCTCGTTTCTTTTTTAAATTTCCTCTTTCCCTACCCCTTACCAGTTTATCAGGTTTGTTGATCTTTCAAAGGAACAACTAATGGGCTAATATTTTCTAGTGTTTTTCTATTGCCTATTTCATTTCTACTCTAGTCCTCATTATTTTCATTATTTTCTCCTTTCTACTTGCTTTGGGTTTAGCTTCCACTCATCTTTTTAGATTTTTAACATGGAAGATTAGATTATTAATTTGAGATCTTTTTTTTGAATGTAGTAGAAATATATAGGTGTAAATTTCCTGCTAAGCATTATTTTCAGTGCATCCCAGAAGTTTTGGTATAGTGTTTTCATTTTTATTTACCTCTAGGTATTTTCTAATTTCTCTCATGATTTCTTCTGTGACCCATTGATTATTTAGAAATTAGTTGTTTAACTTCCACATATTTGTGTATTCCCATTTCTTTCAGCTGTTGATTTCTAATTTCATTACACTATGGTCAGAGAAAATACTTTGCATGATTTTGGTCCTTTTAAACTTACTGAGACTGTTTTCATACCCTAAAGTATGACCTATTCTGGAAAACATTCCATGTGTACTTGAGAAGAATGCATATTCTACTATTGTTAGGTGATGTGGTTCTTTAGGTGTTGATTACGTCTGGTTGGTTTATATTGTTGTTCAAGTCATCTATGTACTTACTGATCTTCTGCTTAGTTATATCTATTACTGAAAGTGAGGTAGTGAAGTCTCCAGCTACTATTGTTGATTGTCTTATTTCTGCCTTGAATTTGTCAATTTTTGTTTCATGTATTTTAGAATTCTGTTGTTTGGTCCATAATAGCTATAATTGTTAATAGCTTTTTGATTGGGCATTTTATCATGAAATAATGTATTTGTATTAATAATTTTTGTCTTAAAGTTTTTTTTTCTGATGTTCATATGGCTACTGGAACTCTCTTTCAGTTCCTAGACACCTGCTATTTCCCATTCTTTTACTTTTAACCCAATGTCTTTGAATCTTAAAATGTATATATAAGCTGGGCGTGGTGGCGCACGCTTGTAATCCCTGTACTTGGGAGGCAGAGACCGGAGGATCCCAGTTTGCGGCCAGCCTCAGCTACTTAGTGAGGCCCTCTGCAACTTCATGAGACCTGGTTTCAAAATAAAGTATAAAAAATAGGGCCAGGGGTGTAGCTCGGAGGTAGAATGCCCCTGGGTTCAATCCCCAGTACCGCAAAAAAAAAATGTATATATAGTATGTGTCTGTACCACATATACATAGTTTGATCACATTTTATATTAAATCTGTTCTGCCAATGCCAAATTTTTAATTGGCGAGTTTAATTCATATGTATTTAATATCTTATTTCTGATGTGGTATGAATTACATTTGCCATTTTGCTCATTGTTTTCTTTATGTCTTATGTCTTTTGTGTTGTTCCTCTGTTTCCTCCATTACTGCCCTCTTATATTTCCTAGTGAATTGTTTTAATTCTCTTCTTTTTCTGTGTACCTTTTAATTATTTTCTTTAATAGTTGTCTTGGACATTACAGTTAACATCTTAATTTATTTTAAAAACTAGTTTGGAGCCAAGTTTGGTGGCGCACACTTGTAGTCCCAGTACTTGGGAGGCTGAGACAGGAGGATGGGGGAGTGTAGCTCAGAGGTAGAATGCCCCTGGGTTCAATCCCTGGAAACACACACACACACACACACACACACACACACACACACACACACAAACTAGTTTGGATTAATACCAACTTAAATTTCAAAAGTATGCAAAACTTGTCCTTATATATCTTTGTTCTCACCCTCACATATCTTAATATGTCGTGCATTCATCAATATAGTTTTTTGTTGTTGTTATTTGCAGTAGTCGGGATTGAACACAGGGGCATTCTACCTCGGATCTACACCCCCAGCCCTATTTTTTGTTCTTTATTTTGAAATAAGGTCTCGCTAAGTTGTAGAGGGCCTCAGTAAGTAGCTGAGGCTGGCCACGAACCACCAATCCTCCTGTCTCAGCCTCCCAAGTACTGGGATTACAAGCGTGCACCACCAAGCCCGGCAATGCAGATTTATAATTGGTTTTTATGTAATTGTCTTTCAGTTTCAGATAGGAGAATATCAGTACAAGCAAAATATATCTTTATACTATGTTTTATATTTACATATGTAGTTACCTTTACCAGTGCTTTTTATTTCTTCATGTGGATTTTGGTTACTGTCTAGTGTCCCTTCATTTAAGTCCAAATGACTGCCTTTACTAATTCCTGTAGGACAAGTCTGCTAGTGTTAAAGTCTGTAGTGTTAAAAGTCTTCACTGTTTTTTGTTTGTTTGTTTGTTTGTTTGTACTACCTCCAAGCTATACCCCAGCCCTCATTCATTCATTCATTCATTCATTCATTTTGTGTGTGTGGTACTGGGGATTGAACCCAGGGGTGCTCTACCTCTGAGCTACACCCCTAGCCCTTTTTTATTTTATTTTATTTTTTTAGTTTGAAACGGTCTCGTTAACTTGCTGAGGGCCTCACTAAGTTGCTGAGGCTGGCTGCAAACCTGCTATCCTCCTGTCTCAGCCTCCAAAATCTGGAATTACAGGCTTGCGCCACCACATCCAGCTTTATTTTTTATTTTTAAACAAGATCTCACTAAGTTGCTGAGGCTGGCCTCGAACCTGTGCTCTCCTGTCTTAGCTATCCAAGTACTAGGATTACAGGCATGCACCCACACCTGGCTTCTCCTTTACTTTGGGAGGAGTTTGTCTTTTTCTTTTAGCATTGTGTGTGTGTGTGTGTCTCACTGCCTTCTGACCTCCATATTTTCTCATGAGATACAGATGCCGGTCTTATTTGGGATCTTATAAGGCACTGCGCTTGCTTCTTTCAAGACACTTTGTCTTTCAGCTATTGATAATGATGTGTGCGGGCATGGGACTCTTTGAGCTTTTGCTTCTTATTGTAAAAGTATGGAGGGTATGTACATTGATATTTTTCATTAAATTTGGAAAGTTTATTTTTCATTAAATTTGGAAAGTTTATTTTTCATTAAATTTGGAAATTAATATTTTTCATTAAATTTGGAAGGTTTTGAGCTGTTAATTCTTAAATATTCCTCTTGCCTTCCTCATTCTCCACTTCTTTGGGACTCCCATTATGTATATTTTGGTACATTTGGTGGTATCCCATAGATCTCTATGATTTTGTCTAATTCTTTTTTTCTTTCTGTTCTTCAAACAAGGTCTTCTCAGTTGACCTTATCTTCATATTTGCTGATTCTTCGACCTGCTCAGATCTGCTATTGAGGCCTTTCATTGAATTTTTTCATCCTAGATGTTATACTTTTCAATACCAGAATTTCATATATTCATTTTGTGTATGTGTATAAAAGTATCTATTATTCATGTATATGATTATTATACATTTATATATAAATATAATTTTATTTGTGTATATAATTTCTGTCTCTGTTGATATTTTCTGTTTGATGAGACATGTTGTCCTTGAACGTATTTTAAATAGTCGATTCAAAGTCTTTGTATAGCAAATCAAACATCTGAGCTTCCTTAAGGAAAACTTGTTTTTTCTTTTTGATAGCAAAAAGATTAAACCCAAGATATGGAGATCAAACCCAAGACCTTGCACAAACCAGGCAAGCGCTCCACCACTCAAGTACATCCCAACCCTTTTTTTCTATTTTATTTTTGAGACAGGGTCTTGCTAAGTTGTCCAGGCTAACCTCAAACTTGCAGTTCTCTTCTCTCAACCTCCCTGAGTAGGTGGGATTATATACAGGCCTGTGCTACCATGCGCAGCCTTCAAGGACAACTTCTAA
This sequence comes from Glis glis, assembly GCA_004027185.1. Classification (NCBI taxonomy): domain Eukaryota; kingdom Metazoa; phylum Chordata; class Mammalia; order Rodentia; family Gliridae; genus Glis; species Glis glis. Next base: position 2,294 of record PVJS01031316.1, on the reverse strand, counting down.
TGATTACCGTTTTTCTTTGTCGGAGCCAAGACACACATACACAAAAGTGTGTGTATGTGTGTTAATGGGGATTGAACTCAGGGGCATTCTACCTCCAAACTACATCCTCAGTCCTATTTTATTTCTTATTTTGAAACAGGATCAGACTAAGTTGCTAAGGGCCTTGCCAAGTTGCTGAGGCTGGCCTCGAACTGTGATCCTCCTGTGTCAGCCTCCCAACTACTGGGATTACAAAAGTATGCCACCACTCCTGCCTAAGACATATATATTAGTTCTTTGTATATCTCATAAATTATTTGTTGCAAAGTAGACATTTAAGATTAAATAATGTGGTACTCTGAAAATCAGATTCAATACCCCACCCAGGGTTTGTGGTTGTTGCTGCTTGTTGTAGTAATTGGTTGGTTGGTGGTGTTTCTGGACTCTAAAGTCTATATTGTTTCATCAGCCACTGAAGTCTTTTCTCAGTTAACTTTTGGTCAGGTAAATGATAGACCCAAATTTCCTTAAACACCAGGAACTAGTAAATCACCTAATTTTGCCAAGGGTGTGTGTGTGTGTGTGTGTGTTTGTGTGTGTCTGTGTGTGTGTGTGTGTCTATGTGTGTGTGTATAGTTTAAGCACTTAGCCACACAGTTGAGTACTCTTCTTTATCCTTCACTTCCTTCTTTCAGGAGGCCTCAAGTTTAGTCAGAGATGAGAATTTAGGACTTTCTTAGGTCTTTTCTGAGCATGCATATAGTCCTTTGCATGTGTGTGACCTTCTACATTCTCAGGAATATCTAAGAGTTTTTCAAAGCATCTCTGGACATCTTATTTCACAGTGTTTCATCATGCTTTCTGGTTAGTCTATTGTTTGCCACAGCTGTTATTCACCATCTTCAGCAGCCACAAAATTAAGACACTTGCCTGTAATTGTTTTTGACAATTTCTTCTTCTTACCCTACCTCCGCAAGGAGAAGGCTTTACAGTGGGCAAGCTCTAGGTGAAATACAGACAGACTTGTAAGTGGGATCTTTACTATGCAATTCTTTGGGTCAAGGTCTCCTCCAGTGTTTTGTTAATTCTTAATCTACAGGTGGTTAATGTCTGTTTATATAATCTGAAAATTGTATATGCAGCTAATTTAAAACAAAGAAATGAGACAACTCAGAAATGAAAGTATGCAAATAAAGCTTATATTGTATGTATGTATATATATCTCTGTCTTTTCTTTAAAAATATAACAATACAAGATTACCAAAGAATAGTCATATTAAATAGCTCTTTCATGAGCAATAGTGAAAAATCAAGTCTTTTTTTAGAATTTACTTTTTAATGTGATTAAGTAATTGAGGACAATTATGTCTTTTAAATATTGGGGATATACCAGATGACTATCCCTAAAGGTTATGGGGTTTTAGTAGTAATTTATAAATTTCAGGATATGGTCCCTGATCATGAATGAATCTTCTTAATAGGATTATTAGCTAAAATGATGGGAAGGAGAGGCAAGATATACGGAAGGACCTGTTTAAAAAGGTCATATATAGGGACAGGAGGTGTACAGTTCAGTAGGGCACCTGCTTACCATGCATGAGGCAGGCCCTGGGTTCAATCCCTAGCACCAAAAAGAAGAAAAAAAAGTTTATTGTATGGTTACCACAAAAATAAGGGTTATCAGGTGAATTTCAAGAATGCTACTTGATCTTAGGTTAAGTTTGGCTTAACAATACTACTAACAACTCTATATTCTCATCAGGGCCTAAACTAGAAGACACTCTGTTTTAGTCAGCTTTTCTCATCATTGTGACAAAAGCAACTGACAAGCACAACTTAGAAGAAGAAAGGTTTATTGGGGCTTATGGTTTCAGGGTTTCATTTCATGGTTGGCAGACAACACAGTGGCAGGGCACATGGCAGAAGGACACCACCCTTACATCATGGCAGCCAGAAGCAGAAAAACCAAGAGGCCTTAAGGACTAGGGACATATACAGTCCTTAAGACCACACCCCAGTGACCAGTGACCCACCTCCTCCAGCCATGTTGGACCTCTGAATCTTGCTGCATTAGGGACATGCTTTCATAGCTGGATGTGGTGGCACATGCCTGTAATCCCAGTACTTGGGAGGCTGAGACAGAAGTATCGCAGATTTGAAGCCAGCCTCAGCAACTTAGCAAGTCTGTCAACAACTTAGTGGGACCCCGTATCATAATAAAAAATAAAATAGGGCTAGGGATATAACTTGGAGGTAGAATGCCCCTGGGTTCAATCCCCAGCACCACACACACACACACACACACACACACACAA
>PVJS01031315.1:0-23494 GCA_004027185.1 Glis glis | reverse complement strand
TTTTTTTTTTTTTTTTTGTACTGGAGATTGAACCCAGGGGCATTCTACCTCTGAGCTACACCCCCAGCCCTCTTTTATTTTGAAATAGGGTCTCACTAAGTTTCAGAGGGCCTCACAGAGTTGCTGAGGCTGTCTATGAATCTGCGATCCTCCTGTCTCAGCCTCCCAAGTACTGGAATTACAAGTGTGCACCACCACGTCCGGCTTATTTTTTAATATGAAACAGGGTCTCACTAAGTTGCAGAGGGCCTCACAAAGTTGCTGAGTCTGGCCTCAAACCTGCAACCCTCCTGTCTCAGCCTCCCAAGCACTGGGATTACAAGCGTGCACTACCATGCCTGGCTAAGGAATTTTTAAAAGTGCTGGGGGTGTAGCTCAGAGGTAGAATGCCCCTAGGTTCAATCCCTAGCACCAATAGATAGATAATTAATTAAAAGACACCAATCTCATTCACAAGGGCTCCACCTTCATGACTCAATTATCTTCCAAAGACCCTGCTTCCTAATAATACCACGTTGGGGATAAGGATTTCAACATATGGATCTGGAGGGACATAAACATTCCGCCCAAACACCTGTACTCTGAAACATCTCTATGATGTGTCTTGGTGTGGGTATATATATATTTTTTTACTGTTGGACAGGCAGTGAGCTCTTTCATACCAGAAACATTTATTTTTCAGTTTTCAAAAGTCTTAAATTATTTCACTGATGAAGTAGTTGCTTTCTCTGGTGTCTCTTTGAGCAACTTCTGGACTGGTCTTTTATTTTTTTTATTTTTGTGGTACCAGGGATTGAACCCAGGGGCATTTTACCTCTGAGCTACACCCCCAGCCCTATTTTATTTTTATTTTTGAAACAGGATCTTGCTAGGTTGATGAGAGTCTCACTACTTGCTGAGGCTGTCCTCAAACCTGTGATTCTCCTGTCTCAGCCTCCCAAGTACTGGGATTATAGGCATGCACCACCACACCTGGCTTGGACTGGTCTTTTAATTTGCTTATGCTTTCCCTCTCACTTTTATTTATTTATTTTTCTTTCTTCTTTCTTTTTGGAACAGTTCTTCAATTTTTTCTTTCAATCTGTCCATTGAATGTTCACTCCTACAGCCACTTTTTTTGGTTTGTTTTCTGTAAATTTATATTTTTAGTTTCTGATTCTCCTTTCATTAATATCGCTCTGTAAATATTAATACAAGTTGGCTATTTTTTCTGTTTATATATTTTATTCCACCATTTATGTGAGAGATTATCCTTAGATGTGTGATCATTCTTGTATGATTTTTTTTGCGGTACTGGGGATTGAACCCAGGGGCATTCTACCTCTGAGCTACACCCCCAGCCCTAGTTTTTATTCTTTGTTTTGAAATAGGGTCTCACTAAGTTGCAGAGGCCTCACTAAGTAGCTGAGGCTGGCCGCAAACCTGTGATACTCCTGTCTCAGCCTCCCGAGTACTGGGATTACAAGTGTGCGCCACCACACCCGGGTTTGATAATTCTTAATTATTCATGACTCAAAGTGTCAGAGTAAAAAACGGAGCAGACGCTCTCAATGCATGGAAGGCTTTCATTTTATTTAGCATTGTTTGTCTTTAGGTGTTTCTTCTTGCTGTGTTCAGATTCCCCATAGAATGTGCTTCCTGTATGACGGATGCATGCCGGGCTCCTGTGTGCTGGTTGTACTGGGAGAGGAGACTGGGCATGTCAGCAACCAGCGTGCATATTCATTCCTCCTTGTTTTTAGTACAGTTCCCCTGCCCTTGACTGACTTGGTTTCCAGGTCCACAGCCTCCATTTCCCAGAATACATTTCTGCTCTGTTGGAGTGAGAGTTGTCTTGCTGTGCAGGGTGGGCCAAGGAATTAAAGGATCCAACCACTTGTTTCCACTAATCTTTTTTATCCTTTCTCCATCACTGTCCACTTCCAGCATACCCTGTGCTTCAATTCCTGGGCTTTGGGCTGACATTTCAATGGAAATGAGATTTATTCTTGACTGCCCCGGCTGCTGACTTAGGGTTAGGCTTTTTGAGGCCTACAAAGTCCATTTCTATTTTACCATCTACTATCCTGCATCAAAAGTGTGTTGTCATTGTCTTCCTGTCCTTGGGGTTTTATGCCTTAAAACAAGTCCCTGTGGTGTAGTTTTGTAGCTGTGGGAAGAAGCAAGACTACAGGGTGTGTTCACATCCATCTTTACCTGGAAGTCACTCCAGTTGAGTTTTTGACTATAGGCAGTTTGAACATTTTTAGCTGTGTGTGTGTGTGGGGGTACTGGGGATTGAACCCAGAGGCATTCTACCTCTAAGCTATACCCCCAGCCCTTTTAAATTTTTTGTTTTGTTTTGAAACAGGATCTCACTAAGATGCTGAGAGTTGGTCTTGAACCTGCGATCCTCCTGTTTCAGCCTCCTAAGTATTGAGATTACAGGCATGTGCCACCATGCCCGACTTGACTTCTTATATAAATACCATGACTTATGGGAATTTTGAAGTTTTGGATTATATTTTTAAAGATATATGATCATGCTGGCCAGTCTTAACATAGTTATTGGATTATTCTAATGTTTTGCACACTGCAAACTTGAGTAATGTTCTACCCTTATTTGAGGAAAAATCTAATTAATTGCATATAAGCATAAGCATATACTATATATACTTACAGCTCTTGTCCACTTAAATAAGCAAAAGCAAAAACAGTACAACAAAATCATGTATTTAATTAAAACCAACAGCATAAGTTTAATGCGATAGATATTATTTTTAATGAAGCTAAATTGCTGCTCGAAATGTGAATATGGTACTTATTGCTGTATTATAGGTTCTTTTAAGTTCACCATCCATACGCTGTCATGTGGTACAGGAGAAATTCACCCATCTCTTTGAATTTGAAGCACAGGTAAACCCTTTATTCAGATAACAAGATTTGGTACTATGTGGGTATCATTTAGATAGAATGTGTCTTTTTCATTGGTAGTGGGGATCAAACCCAGTGGTGCTCTACCACTGAGCTACACCCCCAGATCCCTTTAAAAACTTTTTAAAATTTTGTACAGGGTCTCATTAAACTGACCAGGCTAAAGCTGGGCATAGTGGTGCATGCTTGTAATCCCAGTACTTGGGAGGCCGAGACAGGAGGATCACAGGTTGGAGGACAGCTTCAGCAAGTAGTGCTAGCAAGACCCTGTTTCAAAATAAAAATAAAAAATAGGGCTGAAGGTGTAGCTCAGAGGTAGAATGCTCCTGGGTTCAATCCCCAGTACCACCAATATATATATATACATACATATAAATAAATATAAATTGACCAGGCTACCCTTGAACCTGTGATCCTCTTCTCTCAGCCTCCCAAGTACTGGGATTATAGGCGTGTGCCACCACACCTGGCTTGCAAGAATGCATCTTTTACCTACTGAGCCTATATCCATTCTTTTTATATTAGTCCCTAATAAAATAGTACTTCATGATGTAGATCATAAATTCAAGCAAAAGTTGGCGCTTATTTTAATTTAGAAGTGTTTTCTCGGAAAAGTCTCTGTTGTACACTAAGCTGACTGATGGCATCCTTAGGTCCTTAGATCCCTGGGAAGTCAACCTGGAGGGGAGGTGACTGTTTTATGAAAACAAGGGAATGTATGTACTTGTGTAGAATATAGAATTTAAAAAATTGAGAAGCCCTTTTCCTGGATTTTATTTTTTTAATTTTTTTTTTTTTTTTGCAGAGTAAGAGCAGATACATGAATAAAGATACTTACTGGAGGAAGGGCACATTTTATGCAATTACGTGATTTTATTCTAGTGTAGATTTTCTTCTAGTGTGATTGTAAATATCTCTGTTATGATGGGGGTGTTCCCACCAAAACCCATGTTGAAATTTCATCTCTGTGTGGTATTAAGAGCTGGGGATCAGGTGGGACCTGTAAGGGGTGGTTGAGTCACGAGGGCTCTGTCTTTATGAATGGCTTAATCTATTAATGGGCTAATGGATTAGTGAGTTAATGAGTTGTCATAAAAGTGGATCTGTTATAAGAGCCAGTTTGGCTGTGTCTCTTGCATGTACCCCTCTCACCATGTGATATCCATGCTGCTTCAGGATTCTGCAGAGTCCTCCACCAGCAAGAAGACCTTTACCAGATGTGGTTCCTTGACCTTGGACCTGCCAGCCTCTAGAACTTGAGCTGAATCAACCTTTATCCTTTACCAATTGCTTAGTCTGTGCTATTCAGTTACAGCAAAAGAAAACTAAGATAATACAAAAAATGATTTTATCCTAATTTTGAGAAAACAATTGAGTTTGTTTAAACAATCAACATATAGCCAGGTATCGGGTGCATGCCTGTAATCCCCATAATTGGGAGGCAGAAACAGGAGGATCACAGGCTTGAGACCAGCTCCAGTAACTTAACAAGACCCTTAGCAACTTAGCAAGACCCTATTTCAAATTTAAAAGAGGGAGGGGGGCTGATGGTGTAGCTCAGAGGTAGAACACTCCTGGGTTCAATCTCCAGTATAGTAAATAAATAAATAAAACCCCAAACAATCAACATGTCATATTGTCTGCATAACACCAATATTTTACCCAAATACTTTACCCTTTCACTGTGAAGGAATCCTTGGCTTTTCCTTGGGATCACATTGCTGGAAATGTCCAGTCACCAATGAGGAGGAGGAGGAACAAAGTCCACAAAGCATCTGGCCCTGCCTTCCACGCACTTACCCTGCACAGGAGAACTGACAGGGCAATGTCTCTTAAAACAGGGTAAGAATACAAATGAATTTGGCATCCATCTAAAAATTATAAGATAATTTTCTAGAAGGAAATAATGGTTGAAAAGGAGAGTCAGTTGATTAATATCATCATTTGGTCAGGATGAGGATTAATTCATGCTGGCCACCTCTCCCAAGTACAAAAATGCAGTGCCCCCTGGGGGAGTCCAGGAAAGTGGGGCCAGGGGGCATCTGGACCCGTAATTCAGTCAGCTGGGTCATTTAGTGTTATGCCCTCCAGACCAGCCTCAGGCACATTCAGCTGACCTAAGCAAGCCTTCCATTCTGGGGCCCCCAGGCTGGGTTCTCAATGCAAGGCCGGTGTGTCTATTCCTCAGTGGACTCCAGGGCTGTTCCAAGAACTTGAACCCTGCCTCTGGGCCCGGAATCTGGCAGCACTAAGCTGAGGGTTAGGGCTCTTGGCGAACAGGCTGTGATTTAGGGCACATTCCAGTCCCAATCTCCAACTGGAGTTCAGGTCAAGGGAAATAATGCACAATTTAGACATGTGAAATGCCTGCCCACGGCTAAGGCTGGGACTGTGTTTGGATCAGTACCTATTAGGGAACTGAGGGGACCCAGCAAGGCTTAAAAAGAAATATTCCTCCTGCAACCCACCCCATTCAAACACATCTCATGCTCTTTCTTAGCTCCAGGCCTTCTGATGGGCCTATTCTTTTTTTTTTTTTTGCAGTACCGGGGATTGAACGCAGGGGCGTTCTACCTCCGCGCTACGCCCCCGGCCCTATTTTTTATACTTTATTTTGAAACCGGGTCTCACGAAGTTGCGGAGGGCCTCACTAAGGAGAGAGAGAGAGAGAGAGAGAGAGAGAGAGAGAGAGAGAGAACGCTGAGGCTGGCCGCGAACCCGGATCCTCTGGTCTCTGCCTCCCAAAGTACTGGGATTACAAGCGTGCGCCACCACGCCCGGCTGGGCCTATTCTTTACCTGATTAATTTTTATATTAGACTAGACCCTTTCAGTTGCAAGTGACAGAATTCCAACACAACTTTCAGAATAAAGGGAGGGATAGAAAGGGAACTGCCTGTAGACATGAAAACCAGAAGCTCAGCCTGTAATCCCAGTATACTTGGGAGGCTAAGACAGGAGGATTGCAGGTTCAAGGTACTGTTTTCCGCAATGGTTTCCTTTCCTCTTGTGCATGAGGAACTTCAGCTAGTAGTAGGAGCAGGAGAGTTCCACGGAGGGACGGTGTGATGGTTTCAATTTTATGTTACTCCAGTTTACTAATTGTAAAGAGAAAAAGAGAATTTTCCCTCCCTGTGAAAATTCCCTAGGAAGGACACTGATGGGTCTTACTTGGATCTCTTGTCCCCTCTCAGCTTAACCTCTATGGCTGGGGATGGGGCTCCAGGATAGACAGGGAGTGATTGACAGCCCCACACAATCCGATTCGAGCAGGACAGGAGCAATTCCCTGAAGGAAGGGGTAAAGTTCCTTCACAAAGAGGAGGAAGGTGCCGGGCAGAGGCAAGACGACAGATGCTCCTTATGATTCCTCTGTGAAGGCTCAGCTCAGGTGTCCCTTCTTGATACCCCGCTGTCCTTGTCCTTTTAGAGAGCCGGGTGTCCCTCTCCTAGCTCACGTTACATCTTGGCTGGACCGATGTACCCATGCTAATTTATAATTGTCTATCCATGTGTGAGCTCGTTAAAGATAGGCACTGTGGCTTATTCCTATTTGCATATTCAGCCCGGCATGTTGATTCTATGAATGTTTGCAATAAAGACATGAAGATGATCACAAAATGGCAGTGAGTCCTGGAGTGAAGAGAAAGAGGAAGGGACATCATGAAAGTAAAAAGGAGCTGGGCGTGGTGGCGCACGCTTGTAATCCCAGTATTTGGGAGGCTGACACTGGAGGATCCGGGTTCACGGCCAGCCTCAGCTACTTAGTGAGGCCCTCCGCAATTTAGTAAGACCCTGTTTCAGAATAAAGAATAAAAAATAGGGCTGGGGGTGGAGCTCAGAGGTAGAATGCCCCTGGGTTCAATCCCTGGTACCACAAACAAAACAAAACAAAACAAAACAAAACAAAAGAAAGTAAAAAGGAGCAGGCAAGGATGAAGGCATTATGGTAGCCAACTCATTCGATTCTTCATCAACACTTGAGGGAGGCACTGTTTCTTTTCTTTATTGTAGTACTGGGGATTGAACCCAGGGGCATTCTACCTATAGCTACACCCCCGGCCCTATTTTATTTTTTATTTTGAAACAGGGTCTTACTGAGTTGCAACGGGCCTCACCAAGTTGCTGAGGCTGGCCGCGAACCTGCAATCCTCCTGTCTCAGCCTCCCGAGTACTAGAATTACAGGTGTGTGCCACTATGCCTGGTTTCTTCTATTTTACATACAGGAAATGAAAGGTTATATTTTAAAAGCTCATATAATTAATAGCCATCAATATTATAACAAGCCCTTAGGTAACTTAAATCTAGACTAGTCCTCATTCAGCTACACTAATTTTCTCTCCCCTCTCCCTTCCGTTCTTCCTCCTCCTTCTCTTTGTTAACAACAAACCCTTACCACAGAGGACTCCTTTTTCTCCCCAACTTCTTAGTCATCTGGGCCTCTCCCTGCCCCCATCATTATTATTTTGCATAAATGTGTTACCTAGCCAGTTTTGTATCTTTCACTGACTTCTTTTTTTTTTTTTTTGCGGTACCGGGCATTGAACGCAGGGGCACTCTACCTCTGAGCTGCACCCCCAGCCCTAGTTTTTATTCTTTATTTTGAAACAGGGTCTCACTAAGTTGCGGAGGGCCTCACTAAGTAGCTGAGGCTGGCCGTGAACCCGGATCCTCTGGTCTCAGCCTCCCAAGTACTGGGATTACAAGCACATCACTGACTTCTTTATCTGTAAAATTACAGGGGCGAAGGAGAGAGACTGCAAAATCCCGTCCAACACCACCATGATGAAGTTATACAAAGCAAATTGAACTAAGTAAAATTAACATGTATGATAAACCCAACCTGGGGCGTGCTTTATTCAAAAAGGCTTTCATCAGGCTCATGTTTGTAATCCCAGTACTTGGGAGGCTGAGACAGGAGGATCAAAGGTTTGAAGCCAGCCTCAGCAACTTAGTGAGGCTCTTAGCAACTTAGTGAAACCCTGTTTCAAAATAAAATTTAAAATTGGGCTGGGGGTGTAGCTCCGAGGTAGAAGGCCCCTGGGTTCCATCCCTGGTACCACACACACACAAAACAAAAACAAGAGGGCTTTCTGATCCCCAGGGAGCGGCACTCCTGTGAAGGAGTGGTCTGGGCTTGTACCCTCTGTGGTCTCCTTGGCTCTTCCTTCCCTTTCGGGGTCCCCTTTATTCTCCTTTTAGTTTACTGGTTGCTTTCTCTCCCCATCAGCTTGGTCCCCTCCCTTTGCCCTTAGCTGCTTTGGAGTCTACTTCCTCCTTCCCCTCTTGGCAGCAGACGCTCTTTGGAATCTCATTTCCTCAAAACCAGGCCAGGTTTCCTCCCAGCAACCCAGGTGATAATGCTGGAAGAGCCAAAGGTATTAAGGACTGTGGGTAACCTCAAGGGCAGTAGGACTCTGGATGAAACACTTGAATTCAAAGAGATGAAGCTAATCATAGGTATTGTGAAATTATGATCGATGCAATATGGATTTTTTTTTCTTGTAGGGCAATTTCTAGGCTCCTCTAATCATCCAAAGTGTTCTATTTGAGGCTGCCCCCTGGGGCACAGTAGCTCCATGTGTGGCTCCCCAGCCATCCTGATCTAAAGCGCCTGGGTTACATGCTACAGCTGACGTTGCCTGAGCCCCACCAGACCTACTAAATCAGAATTTCTGGGGGATGGCAGGCAATCTGAATTTCAAATATACTTCCCTGGTGAGTTTTCAGTTCACTGAATTGGGAGGAACTCTGACTTTGTGTTATTTATTCTTGAAGAGTTTCATGCATTATCATTATTATTATCATCATATTTTTGTTTCTTTAATTCGATTACAAAGAATTTTATTTATGGCTATCTTCAACTTACACAATAAGTCCTAGATATTTGAAGAATTCAGTAACACATTCAGCAAACATTCTGGTATCTCATATACACAAGAGTTGTATTTTCTTGATTTGAAAAGATAAGAAAAGGTAAATTCCCTAGCCCCCACCCCCTTCTCTGTGGGGCTTTATTCATAGTCAACACCAGGAGTAAAGCTGAAGCAATGTCTTGATTTTTTATGTATTGTGTATTTCCGCATGTTTTTGTTGTTTAAAGAGAAACACATTTATTACTCTTGCACAGTTTAGTAGAGAACATTTTCATTTGGGTTCTTATATTAGGATGCAGTTCCCTGTATATGCATAATATCTATGTGAATTTTGTCTACAAATTACATCTACTGTATGCTGTGGTTTTGATTGGGAATGGCCCCATAACGCTCATGTGTTGAATGCAGCAAGCTTCAGAGGTGGGGCTTTTAGGCAATGATGATGTCATGAGGGCTCTGACCTCTTCAGTGGTAATGTGAATGGACACTGGATGGTAACTGTAGGTGGGTGAGGCATGGCTGGAGAAGTCAGGTCACTGGGGGCATGCCTTGAAGGAAAGATTTATCTTCTCCCTGGCCCCTTCTCTCTCTGCTTCTGGCTGCCATGAGCTGAGCAGCTTTCCTCCTACACATCATTCTGCCATGGTGTTTCCACCTTGGAACCAGCCGCCCATGGACTGACTCCTCTGAAACTGTGAGTCAAACCCTTCTACCTCCAAAGTTGCTTTTGTCAGGTATTTTGGTCACAATGACAAAAAGCTAACATATTGTATGTACTATTTTTTCCTCCGGTATGCTGGGCAAGTGCTGTATCACTGAGCCAACATACTGTATATACATATGCCTATATCGTTACATATGGGTCCATATATACACTATTCATTGTAATTTTCGCCCATGTCAAAGGCTTTCTGTCCTACCCTGACACCAATGCAGTTTACTTTTCACTGTTCGATAGTGACTATGGGGTAGTCCTGACTTTGGGTTAATAGTAGGCCTGGAGCTACATTCCTATCATTATCTTTAAATATTCTACAGTGATCTTTGTGATAGGCAGACAAAACCTCATCAGATCTCTGCTGCATGGGCTGTAGGTGGGCTGCTGGTTGCAGGTAAACTAATGACTACCTGTACCTCCTGGTAGCCTGTCTCTGCTGTCCTCTACACTAGATTCTGGGGATGTGAAGGAAGATCACATTGTCTGCTCTATGGAAATATAACCCTCTGTGGTCAAGATCTGCTAAACATGTTTCCCCCACTTAACAAAGGAGCAGGACCAGTTTGAGACCTCTTGGTCATTCCATCAAGAAGATTTTCTTTGGTCTACCACCTACAAAGACTATCGGTCTCTGCCTGGGGTAAGAAAGGCTAGACAGTGGTAGGGTGCAGGTCTCCAGGCAGCTCACCATCAGCTACTGAAGCTGATGCGGGGTGAGTCGTTCCTTTGCACAAAGGTGATCTTTGTCCCCCATGTCCCTACCCTTACAGCCTTTTGTGAATCTCAAGTAAATATCCCTTTGGAGCTTAAAAACTTAGAAATTATAGGGCCTAGCTAGGCATGGTGGCGCACACTTGTAATCCCAGTACTTGGGAGGCTGAGACTGGAGGATCCGGGTTTGCCGCCAGCTTCAGCTACTTAGTGAGGCCCTCCGCAACTTAGCGAGACCCTGTTTCAAAATAAAGAATAGCAAATAGGGCTGGGGGTGTAGCCCGGAGGTAGAATGCCCCTGGGTTCAATCCTCCCCCCAAAAAGAAATTATAGGGTCTGAAATATCTTGTTTCTCCAAAATTTTGAGCTAAATAAATATTTGTGTAGCATGTCACAATTTATGAAATATTCGGTACTTATATCATTTTAAGTGACAAAGTCCTCAAATACGCCACTGTGGCTTTATTATGTATTTTAAGGTGGGGGGGAATCTAAGTTTCTATCAACTCCACCAGCATATAGAGAGAAATGAACTGTAGAATTACCAGGTGGCACTTGATCTGTTCTTCCCCTATGGCAGTCATGAATCTTGCATATATTTGTTTATCTTATCTCATCTACTGGATTCTACATTTTCATAAACACAAGATCTCTATCAGATTTCTCTGCATCATCCATAGTTGCTGGTAGACCTGGCAGGCCCCAATTTGGTATTTGTTAAATGAAAGTGAATGAATAAGTCACACCCATTCTAAGTAAATGCTTGGCATTTTATTTGGCTTATATGAAGAAAATCCCCAAAAGGAAGGGCGCTAAGCTAGAAACCTCATAAGGAAGACTCTTTCAGGACCTCTTACCCCACAGCACTTAGAGACCCGGAGGTCTACAGTTTAGTTCATATAACAAAAGGCTAGTGAATTCTTTCTGAAAAACCTTTTTAAGGCCCCTAGTGGTTTATCTTTACTGCCTTGTAAATTAACTCTTACATATTAAGCCAGCAATAAGCCAGAGCTCGCTTATCAGCCGCCTTTTCCTCTTCCTTTATAGAACTAGGAACTTGGTTGTTTTTTTCTTTCCTTTCCCAAGTATGATCAGGTAAAAGAATCACAGGAACGCACAGGGAATGAAATGTATAAAGAAGAAATATGCATACACAGCACAAGTTCATTTCTTTTTTTTTTTTTTTTTGGCGGTACTGGGGATTGAACCCAGGGCCTTCTACCTCCGAGCTACACCCTCAGCCCTATTTTTTTTATTCTTTATTTTGAAACAGGATCTCACTAAATTGCGGAAGGCCTCACTAAGTAGCTGAGGCTGGCGGCGAACCCAGATCCTCCTGTCTCAGCCTCCAAAATACTGAGAACAAATCCATTTCTTCCCAGGTATTTTTTTTGCAAACACCTTGTGCTTGGAATAAGTTATATAAACAGATGTGTGTTTCTGTGCAAATCGGAAAAATAGAACAAGATCAGCACACACACACACTTGTGCATATAAACAAATATAAAAACAAAATTTCAAGAATGACGCTAAGAAAATGATGTGGAATAAATATACCCTTGGGTCTAGGACCAAAAAAATTAGCCAAGTCAGCAAACTGAGATGGGGTGAGTTGGGGGGGCAGGTGGAGATTTTTTCTTACAATAAATAAGTCGCCCTAACTAGAGATCCAGTTTGCCTAGGAGGGCGTGGCTCACGTTTTCGGATATTCTGAATAAAGGGGGCTGTGGGTGGGCCAGGCATTCGCCCCTGCCCTGGCTCCCCGCTCGCACAGGCTGCTCGGGAGCAGCGCAAGGCCGGAGGCTGCGGGCGGGGAGGGTGCGCCAGGCGGGCGCTGATTGACGGGGCGCGCGGTCAGGTGACCCGGCGCCACGTTCCCGGAGCGGGGTTCGCGGCGGCAGCTGAGGCTGGGCCGGAACCGAACCAGAGGCGAGAGGGGCTGGGCTCGGGGAACAAAGTTGCTAGGCGGCGGCGGGGAGGGAAGGTGGCCGGGCGCGGAGGGTTGGAGCGGCGCCGGCTCCGACTCGCCGGGCCTCCTCCTCTGGAGGGCGAACCCCGGGCGCCCGGACGCGAGCCCCTTCCCAGGGGGCGGCAGCGCGCGGCCGATCACCCCTGTGCCCCACCCTCCCTGCCTCTGCAGCCTGCGCTCCGCACCAACAAAGGGGCAGGCCCGCGGCGGGGAGGAGGAGGACCGAGAGGAGGAGGAGGAGGAGGAGTCGCCGGAGCCGCTCGCACACAAAGTTGTGGAGTCGCCTTTGCTCGGAGGAGGGGATCCGGCTGCCGCCGCGGGCTTTCTCCCGCCGAGGGGCGAGGAGGAGCCTCCGGCTCCCGAAGCCGATTGGGGAAGCTCGGGGAGCGGCGCCCCCCTTCTTCTGGGTCATTTCTGCAGACGGAAAACTCTCTAGTGTTTGGCAAACTTGGTGCCCGCGCGCCTGCCCCAGGTTTGCGCTTGGACTGTTTTTTGTTTTTGGCGGAACTACTAGGCAGGAAGATTGCACAAGTCAGGGGCATTTGCAATCGGGTGTCAAAAATATTTTTTTCCCCTCTTTCCGATCTTGTCTGGTCCTCCATATTTCATTAAAAAAAAAACCCAAACAAAAAAAACCTGTGCACCACCCATCTCGCCCTCGCGCACACCCCCGCGATTGCTGCGACCCCAGCCGCCCGGAGGAGCCCGTGGGCCGCTCGGGACTCGGCGGCGGCGGCGGGCGAGCAGGTAAGCCCATGCATTATAGAAACCCGGGCCGGGTAATGTGACCGCGGCCCCCGAGGGACGGGGCGGGGGCGGGGGCTGGGAGGAGGTTGGACTTTCCTGCCCCTCTCCCCGCGATCGGCGTCCGGAGCTCCTCCTAGGCGGCGGAGTCGAAGATGTAACCAACTTTTGCAAGCACTTTCCTGGGAACCGCAGTTCAGCTGCCTTGGGCGGGAGAGGGAATGGCAGAAGCGTGGAGAGGGCTCGGGCGAGAAGGTCGTCGGAATTCGTCCTCTTTGTGAGGGACTCGAGCTCCTGGGACCGGCTCGGTGCGGCCGCCTGCGTCCCCCAGCCCGCCCCGCCACGGGGAGAGGGGCGTGCGTCCGTGCAGCGCGCGGAGCAGGGCGCCGGGCCAGTGATCTCCAAGAGGACGTGGCCTCCTCGGAGAGTCTGTCACCGACACCCAGGCCCGGGAGGGCGGGGCCCCGCGGTGTCCGCAAGGCGAGGGTGGGGAGGCGGAGGTTGTGCGGACTCGGGCGGGCCGGGAGCGCTTCCCCGCCGGCCGGACCCCAGCTCGACCTCTGGGTGGCTGCTGCTCCCGAGGGTGGGGCTCCAGAGAGTGGGGCGCGACCGCCAGCTCCCGGCCTCAGCTCTGGAGAGGCCGAGGGGTCGAGGGGCGCCCATCGGCGCGTAGTCCCGCGCGGTCGCCTCGATTCCCGGATTCTTGGCATCCCTCGCTGCCACTGACAAGGTAATTCGTGCCCCCTTTGGCCCAGGGTCCGACGCTCGGGTTGCCCAAGGCCACTTACAGAACCAACAAAGCGCTAATTGTAGGCTGTGCAACTTTTAGAAGGTACATTGTTAAAAGATTATTTTTTTTCAAGACCCAGATTCTGAAAGGGATTCGTTCCAGAGTTGTAGCAAGGGGAGGAGGAGACGTGCCTGACCTCCCAGAGCCAGGGGACCCGCACTTGTTTTTACGTTTTATTGGAGTGCCCGCTTTCTGCGGCGTCCCGGGGAGGGCGTCCTGGTTCCCAGCCTTCGGGTCACCTGGGTCACCAGGATTTCGCGGGTCAGTTCCCCATGCCGCGCTCGGGAGGGTCTGCGCACCGGTGGCTGCGGCCGGAGCGCACCGAGTTCGGGGCGAGGCCGGGTTGCCCGGGTCGGGTCCAGGCCCCGTGGCAGCTGCCCCCATCCTTTCCTTTGGAACTTGCGCCGGGCTCTGGAAGTCCTGCTGGCAGCTCCGGGTTGGTTGCACGTGGGTGGGTTGTTGAGGTGCACGCGGGGACGCACCCTGCGGATAGCGGAGGGTCCGGAGGAGGGAGCCGGAGGAAGGTGCAGCTCTTGGGCACTTAAGGCGTGGATACTTAAGGCGTCGGGGCCAGGGTTTCCGTGGAGCCATTCCCCGCCCCCTTTACCCGCATTTATGGGGCCGATGAGAGAGCTCTTGAACTCTCCTTTGGCTGTTTACCCAAAATTTATTGCTCCCGTAAACAGTATTAATCACAGCAGTATTATCCTTCCCCGGAGCGCTTCCGAGTGTGAATGGCAGCTCTTGGCCCTCAGCGGTTTCTTTTACTATGTTTCACGCAGAGCCTCAAATTCTGGTTCCCTTGACTTCCGTTTCCACTCTAGCATTCCTGGGTTTTCATTCCTAGCGTAAAAGAATAATTTCTGCCCAAGGACCTAAACCACAGTTCCATCATAATTGCACAGTGTTGAATATTCATTCAAAATTTCACCCTGTTGAATGTTGCATCTTAAATTGTGTAATCCCCAAATTAAAAAAAAATAAGACATTACTTTGGGCTTTAAGGTCATACCCTGCAATTTTTTTTTTTTTTGGTACTGGGGATTGAAGCCAGGGTCATTCTACCTCTGAGTTACACCCCCAGTCCTATTTAATTTTTTATTTTGAAATAAGGTATTGGTAAGTTGCTGGCAGCCTCACTAAATTGCTGAGGCTGGCTGTGAACCTGCGATCCTCCTGTCTTAGCCTCCCTAGTACTGGGATTCCAGATGTGTGGCCACCATGTCCGCCCATTCCCTGCCTTTTGACTTCAGGTTAATTGCCACACTTGTGTTCTGGTGCATATGGTAGAAAGCAGTGTTTGAAGGGAGACTTGGTGAGTGTGGAGAGGAGTGCATTGGTGTCAGCTGCAAACCTCTGGCTAAACTTTCCGGAATGTCATTTTGAGAGAAGGGAAGGCTAAGGCCTTGGTAACAATAATTTATAAATGTGTAGGGCTTCAAGCTTCTAAACCAACATCCCATTCAGTGGTTCTCAGCTTCTCAGTTAGTTCTGTGTGGAGAATGACCTTCCCTGCACTCCATAGGTGTGGAAGTGGAGGGTCACACTGGGACACATTGTTAGTGATAAAAATTTGATTGGGTCACCTGATGATCAATTATAAGTTGCTATAGCAATTTATAATTAAGCAACTTATATGGCAGTTTATTTTCATTTTTATTTTTTTGTGGTACTGGGGATTGAACCCAGGGATGTTCTACCTCTGAGCTACACCCCCAGCCCCCCCTTTTTTATTGTGAAACAGGGTCTTTCTAAGTTGCTGAGGGTCCTACTAAGTTGCTGAGGCTGGTCTTGAACCTGCGATCCTCCTGTCTCAGCCTCCTAAGTACTGGGATTACAGGTGTGTGCCACCGGGCCCAGATGCATTTGGTAATTTAGAAAGAAGTATCTTTTGCCTCTGTTACTCAAACCAGAGTCCCCTGGCCATTAGTGGCAACAAGGGACAGTCAGTGGCTATTTCTTGTTAAAATATATATTCTCTTTCCTCTCCATTCTTTTGTGGTCCTTTGATCACCTTTGCTGCTATAATTTTTCAACATATAAGGCATTTTCATATAGAAGAGATATTTTGAAAACTTATCTTAGAGTGGCAAAATAAAACATTATAAAGAAAATATTATTGGTTATGTATAAATGAAATTAAAAACATTTTATTTTTCTCTTTTATGGAGTGGAAAAAGATCTTTGAGAAGCATTGATGTGGAGACCTGTTGTGAAGGAGAGCATAGACTTATCTCTCAAAAGGACTAGATTTTTGCCAGGAAAGAAAATTTTTCTTGAGCAAACCTGATTTTCCATAATAAAAAAATATAATTTTTTCTGTGCAAGGTTTTTGGTTCTTGAATGTGCTAAAATACACTTGAGAATTTGGCATATCTTTTACAGTTTTAAACCTGAAGAAAGGAACTTAACCACATAATAATCTATAAATCCTTAATAGTAGTACAGCCATATAAAAATAAAAAAAGTTTTTTGTACTCTCATAAAATCTGGCAGATTAACGATCCAATCCACATATTCTTCACTACCAGAGAAGAAATGGTTCTTAAAACTTGAGCAATTTACTGGTTTTTTTGTTTTTGCGGTACTGGGGATTGAACCCAGGGGCTTCTTTCTACCTCTGGGCTAGACCCCCAGCCCTAGTTTTTATTCTTTATTTGGAAACAGGGTCTCACTAAGTTGCGGAGGGCCTCACTAAGTAGCTGAGGCTGGCTGCGAACCCGTATCCTCTGGTCTCAGCCTCCCAAGTACTGGGATTCCACCACGCCTGGCTGAGCAATTTACTAGTTTTTCTCTACCTCAACTGCTTTAATACTTAAAATTTTTTCTAAGTTAATTTTGCTCTTAATAGAATTTCCTAATGTGATCAGAAAAAAGGTTTTATATTGCACATATTTATATTAAAATATTTTATTATATAAATTTTGAATGGTATATTATAAAATATGTATAAAATATTAAGTATCATATAATTAAATATTTTAAAGTAGTAATAGTGTGTGATGTGTCTTGGAGTTAAAGGATTGCGTTATCTAGTCCTGGTTAGCAGTAAAGCTTAGTTCTGGTATTTGTTTTAACTAAGTTATTTAATTGGTATTTGGGGTATTTTTCTTTTTGGGGGGATTGGGGGAGGGTAATGGGGATCGAACCCAGGAGCATTCTGTCTTTGAGCTACACCCCCAGCCCTTTTTATTTTTTATTTTGAAACAGGGTCTTGCTAAGTTGCGGAGGCTGGCCTGGAACCTGCAATCCTCCTGTCTCTGCCTCCCAAATGCTGGGACTATCGGCGTGCACCTGTGCACCTGACTTGGTGTATTCTTAAAGGGGCTGTTATCAGGATAGAGGCAGATTGCTGAACTTAAAATTAAATTCTCATTCTCTCAGTTGTTGGGGCAGCATGTTCCAAGAAGTATTGGGGCAATATCGTACTCTACAGGCATTCTTAATGCAAAGGTGGTATAGCAAGACAGAATCTTTAGTTCTTTAAACATGCTTCTCACTGGTTACTGAAGATTATTGTTATTACTATTGTTATTATTTTCTGTGGTACTGGGGATTGAATTCAGGGGCCTTCTATCTCTGGTCTACACTCCCAGCCCTATTTTTATTTTTTATTTTGAAACAGAGTCTTGCTAAATTGCTGAGGACCTTGCTGAGTTGCTGAGGCTGACCTCAAACCTGCGATCCTCTTGTCTCAGCCTCCCAAGTTCTGGGATTACAGACCTGCCCCACCATGCCTGGCTAGATCAGGGTTATTTTATCTGAGTGGTACCTAGGCTCAGCAGAATTCATGTGTGGAGCCATGCAGAATAAAATCCGTGTCAGTGGACATAACATATAACTAGATTTTTTAAAATCTCTAATCCAGACCATTCCTGAGACCCAGAACTTTATTTCCAGCTGCCTTTTGCCATCTCCCCTTGTGTATCTCAGAGGCACCTCAAACTCAGCAAAGCCAAACCACATTCATTATTTCTTCCTCCCAGCCAGCTGTTCTCCAGGGCTCCCAGCTCAGTGAGTGACTCACCCTCCACCCAATCGGCCAGCCGAAACTGGGGAGTCATTCAGCACTTTAGAATCCTGAGCCTGTCATGTCTAATCAGTTCCCAAATCCTATTGACCTTTATTTAATATCTAAATATTCCATATAGCCACTCACTATTCTTTCCATCTACCCTTGTTTAGGCCACAATCTTATCCTGCCTGTAATCTATAATATGTATATCTGTAACATATATATCTGTAATATAAAATATGTTATATTTTATAATTTATTTATTTTTTGTGGTACTGGGGGTTGAACGCAGCGACATTCTACATCTGAGCTACACCCCCAGCCATTTTTTATCCTTTGTTTTGAAAAAGGGTCTTGCTAGGTTGCTGAGAGTCTCACTGCATTGCTGAGGCTGTCCTTGAACCTGCCTCCTGTCTCAGTCTCTCAAGTACTGGGATTATAGTAATGCACCACCACACCTGGCTTGGCCAGGCTCTTTAATTTGCGTTTTTCTGTATTCTGCCGTATTCTTCGCTGGTTCCCCACATATCACTCTGACCTACCTACAAGCCAAATGTCTTTGAAAGGCCAATCTGATGATGTCACTTCCCTGGTTAAAACCATCTCCTGGCTCTTCATTCTCTTCAGATAAAGACCAAAAGCCTTGACAGGGTCTCCACGGCCCTGTCTCTGGTCCTGCCTCCCTTCCTCTCCTAATTCCACAGATGCACCTGCTTCTTGGCTCACTTCTTTCCAAAGACACTGGTCTCAGCTCTTTGAATGCTCCATGACTCTTTCTGCTATTTACATGGAAAGCTTTTAATTTTTTCCACATCCCCTTGTGGCTAATTAATTTCTCCTTATCCTTGAAAGTTGGGCCAAATGTCACTTCTTCAAGAAAGCCTTCTCCATTGCCCAGGTCTGCCGGATCCCTCTGCTGTAGGCCCTTATTACTCTGTGCTTCTCCTTTGTACATTTGTAGACTATCAGTATTGAAATGGAATAATTCATTATATAAGTAATTGCTCAGTGTCTGTGAGATCCATAATGGCAGAAGCTATATAGTCAAACTGCCATTGTGTGGATCCAGTCCTTACACATGGTAGGCACTCAACAAATGTTAGGTGAATGGATACTCACTATATATAACTATATAACTGTGTATTAGATGACATATAGATTTCAAACCAATACTTTCCCTTTTCTCTTTAGGCATTGATGCCAAGCTGGACCACTATACAGAGTTGAAAGTCTTAAGAAGAGGGTCTGGGAAAGGCTTTGGATTACTTTGAGACTCAGCCAAGATGGCCAAGCATGGAGAACAAGAAGCCAGGCCCGATGACGGCCAAAATGAATTCAGCGATATCATTAAGTCCAGATCTGGTAGGTAACAGAAGCTCAAGCTGCTTCTGGATTTTTACATATAAACCACTTGGACGACCTAAGTTTCTTGGCTTGTTTTGCATTTTTCTTATGAGGCATATTTCTTTGGAGAAACTTAATTCTGATCAGTGACCCTTATTTTGTACAAGGTAATGAATGTCATGTCTCTGGGTGTCCTAACTTAATTTTTGTCTTAGTCAGCATTCTCACTGATATAATTTAGAAACAGACCATACAGCATAGAGGAAGATTTATTTTCTCACGTTTTCCTTGGGGATTTTGGGTTCAGTCCGTGTGAGGCCGGGGACCGCGGATCTCAGGGCATGGTGGCGGTGGGAAGCGGGGAGAGGGAGAGTGGAAGGCTTCGCTCTCATGTCATGGAGGCCAGAAGCAAGAGAGAGCAAGCAAGGGGAGGAGGAGCCATATATAATCCTCAAGGCTCAACCCCAGGCTCCCACCTTCTCCAGCCACACTCTGCCTGCCAGGGTCTCCACCCAGATAAATCCATTGCAAAGGATTATCCACTGCTGAGATTACAACCAAGCCCCTTCCAACGTTGCTACCTTGTTTCTGTGAGGGCTTGGGGGGGCATTCCAAATCCAAACCATTCCAATTTCTCCACCCAGTTGGTTTTCTTTTTTTTGCGGTACTAGGTATTGAACCCAGGGGCATTCTACCTCCGAGCTACACCCCCACCCCTATTTTTTATTCTTTATTTTGAAACAGGGTCTCACTAAGTTGCGGAGGGCCTCACTAAGTAGCTGAGGCTGGCCGCAAACCCCGATCCTCCTGTCTCAGCCTCCCAAGTACTGGGATTACAAGCGTGTGCCACCACGCCGGGCTCCACCCAGTTTTGTAGCAGTGTATGTTGACTGGCACTGCTGGGTGAAACTGCTGCTTGTATCCCAGTGCTGTTCTGAAATGAGACCACCCCAGTAAAGCACAAAAGTGCAGCTGCACACTATTCCCTCTTATTTTCTGAAAATCAAAAGGAATGATGTGCAGTGATGTGCTTAATGTAGGAATTAGGGGTGGTCTTCTCATGGTTTGACTCCATGTCCACACCCCCCAGCATCCCTCTTGGTGGTCAACGGGCATCGTACCTTTGCTCCTCTTTTCAAAACTTCTTACAAACCTTCTCAAGGTACAGTTCAAGTCCACTGAACTAAGACAGAGGGATGGTTTCCCTGTGAACCTTGAGATTGGGGGTTTTGAGGTGCAACCCTTCCCCACTTCTGTTATATAACGAGCACGGTTTGATTCTGGCTGTACAAATGAATCGATGCGGGAGTTTCACAAATGCAGATGTGCTGGCTCCGCTCCAGACCTAGTGAATAAAATTTCTGTATTTTTAAAAAGCTTCAAATGTGATTCTGAGACTGACTCAACGGGGAGAGATTTTTGAGCAGGCACGGCCTTTCTGAGCTTTGCAAATTACACAGAACTTTACCCTGGGTGTGAACACTATACTTAAGTAACTTTGAGAGTTTCTTTGAGCTATAAAATTACATCCAGTGTCACATTAAAAACAAAAAAAGAACTCAAAGCCTGTGTTTGCTGTGTGAACCATCCATATAATATGGTAGGAGCTTATTTCTTACTGTTTGAAACTGCAGAAATACATGCTGAAAATAAGATCAAAATGAACTATTTTAGGATACATATTTCCCTCCATGATACTGATGTTGGTTGGTGGGTGAAGGTTTTGGATATTATAAACTTGGTTGTAAATATGTAACTTGAAGGATCTTTTGGAAGTATAGGTTTATATCTTATGATTTATATACTTTAAAATGTGCTTCTAGCTGGACGCAGTGGCACACACCTGTAATCCCAGTACTTGGGAGGCTGAGACAGGAGGAGCGCAGGTTCAAGGACAGCCTCAAAAACCTAATGAGGCCGTCTGCAACGTAGACCCTGTTTCAAACTAAAAACCAAAATAGGGCTGGGGGTGTAGCTCAGAGGCAGAGTGCCCCTGGGTTCAATCCCCAGTAACACACACACACACACGCACACACACACACACACACACACACACACTGCTTCTAGGATGTTCTGTTTCCCTAAACTTCTTTTTGTTTTTAATGTTTTAGTATTATAAAGTATTATATAAATATAAGGGATTATGAATATCTTCTTAAGAATATAGAATGTATATTCAGGAATATGTAAAGGTGGCAAAGAAGAAAAGGAAAGAGAGAATTTAATGTCTCTATGTTTGTCTAGTTTAATGAATTGGGAGGAGGTATATTCCTAAATAATTTTTAGAGGCAACTTCCATTATAGTAAGATCTTTGATAATTTTTTTTAATTAAAAAAATTTTTTTGGTATTGGGGATGGAACCCAGGGACATTCTACCCCCAACCTACACCCCCAGCCTTTTTTATTTTTAATTTTGAAACAGGGTCTGGCTAAGTTGCTGAGGGTCTCGCTAAGTTGCTGAGGCTGGCCTTGAACCTGCAATCCTCCTGTCTCAGCTCCCCAAGTACTGGGATTACAGATGTGCATAGCCACGCCTGGCAACCTTTGATACTTATACCTGATACTTTGGCCATGTCCATTGAAGAGTCCTTATATAAATTAAAATATTGGGTGATTGTGATGAGCACATAAACTTCCAAAATATTCTTTACATTTAATTAATTAATTAATGTGGTACTGGTGATTGGACCCAGGGTCATTCTACCACTGAGTTATACCCCCACCCTATTTTATTTCTTATTTTTGAAACAGGGTCTCACTAAGGTATTGACTGTCTTGCTGAGTTGCCGAGGCTGGCCTCTAGCCTGCGATCCTCCTGTCTCAGCCTCCCAAGTACTGGGATTATAGGCATATGCCACCACACATGGCTAAGATAATCATTTATGAAGGCCGATAACTCTCATACACTACCAGAGCACAGTTTGGCAAAAATTATAACCTTCTTATATTGGTGTTAAATATTGAATATAACATGTTTTTAACAGGGTATAGCAATTGGCCAAGTAATTTTGTTTCTGAAGTTTTCCCCCAGGCAGTACATATATAACTGTACATTCAAGACATCGATCACAGCATTATTTATAATGAAAAAAATAAGAAAGCACCATAAAAATCCATTATTGAGGATTGGTTAGGTCATTATTTCCCAAAGTATTTTGAAGGGCTTACAAATTCTGAGATCGTTAATGTACAATTCAAAAAGGACGTCGTGGTCAAATAACTAGGAAATAGTGGTACACTTATTCTGTTTCTTTACTGTAGAGCATTCGAACAGATAATACAGAATCTCAGTGGAGCTAATTTTTTATTTTTATTTTTAATTTTTTGGGGACTGAGACTTGAACTCAGGGGTATTCTACCTCCGAGCTACACCCCCAGCTCTTTTTATTTTTTATTTTGAAACAGGGTCTTGCTAAGTTGGTGAGGCCGTGCTCAAACCTGTGATCCTCCTGTCTCAGCCTCCCAATACTGGGATTACTGGTGTGCTCCACTGTACCTGGCCTTCAGTGGAGCTAATTGAATCAGTGCATAGTCATAAAGTAGATTATGCATTTGTAAGAGTGATATGGATGTGTGTGTATAGCTATGTGTGTGTGAGTATATATACATAGAAACAGAGTAATATGTTCTTGATTTATTGTTATGTTAAAAATATGTGACATATGAAGCTATTTAGGTTAAAAATATCTTTTAAAAATTTAGTGGGAGCTGGGCATAGTAGCGCACACCTGTAATCCCAGTACTTGGGAGGCCGAGACAGGAGGATTGCAGGTTCAAGGACAACCTCACCAATTTAGTGAGACCCTGTCTATCTCAAAATAAAAATTAAAAAGGACCGGGGATATAGCTCAGAGTAGAATGCTCCTGGGTTCAATCCCCATTAACAAAATAAAACATTAGTGGGGTATACACTAAAATGTTAACCTTGGTCGTCTTGGCAGTTTGGAATTATTATTTTTCTCTTTTTTGTCCATGTGTATTTTCCAAAGTTCTTTAATGAACTTGTATGACTTAGTTCTTACATTTTTAAAGGCTCTCAATTTGCCTGTCATGTTTTAATGCCAAGGCTGTGACTATTACTCTTTTCTTTAGTGGCACCTACTTCAAAACACATTGAAAATTTAGCGGTTGCATAGCTGAGATAGGAATCACATTCTTTTGGCTGGGTTATGTTGCAAAAGCCAGTAGATAAATTTGGATTTGAACAAGGCTGTTAGTCTCAATCTTGCTTTCTGGAAGGCAACTTTTTTTTTTTTTAAAGTTTTAGCCAGGTGTGGTGGTGTATGCCTGTAATACCAGTCTTAGGAGGCTGAGACAGGAGGATTGCAGATTCAAGGCCAGCCTCAGCAACTAAGCAAGACCCTATTTCAAAAACAAAAAAGGGGGGGGGCTGGGAGTGTAGCTGGAAGGTAGA